>JAJEOU010002913.1:0-15594 GCA_021534815.1 Acrocephalus arundinaceus
TGGAGCTGAAGATAATTGGATTTTAAGTTCCTCTAACTGTTTCTCGTCTTCAGCTGTCCATCTTATAGGTTCTGGTTGGACCAATTTCTCATATAAGAATTTAACATTTTGGGAGTAATTTCTATCCACAGCTTACAGTATCCAAATAGGCCTAATAGTTTCCTTACATCTCTTTTTGTAGTTGGGCTGGGATAGATATATACCTGAGATTCTCTCAGGGCTTAATTTCTTATATCCTTCTCCAATTATGTGCCCAAGATAGGTGACTGGGGCTCTACAAACTGTAATTTGTTTTTGGACACCTTCAGCCTTTTTCTCCTAGAAAATTTAGGAGCTCCGTGCTGGTCGCTCTTACTTTATTTTGTTCCCTCCCTGATATTAAGATGTCATCTACATATTGTAAAATCTGCACCTCGTCTCTTGGGGTATATTGTTCCAGTAATTTCTCTAGGGCTTGCCCGAACAAATTTGGGGATTCTGTAAACCCTGGGGAAGACGCGTCCACCTCAACTGCTGCTTCCTCTGGCTCTTAGGACACTCCCATTCAAAGGCAAACCAGTCCCTGCTCTCTTCAGCCAAAGGACAAGCCCAGAATGCATCCTTCAAATCTATTACTGTGAACCAAGCATGATCTCTGGGTATTTTACTTAGGAGGGTATATGGGTTGGACACCACTGGGTGTCTGGTTACTGTTCTCTTATTCACCTCCCTCAGGTCTTGTACTAGCCGGTATTTGTCTTCAGCTTTCTTTACTGCCAAAATGGGCGTATTGTGAGGGGACATGCAGGGTTCCAGCACCCCTTCTGTTAATAGTTGAGTTATAATTGGTGCTAGACCATTCTTGCCTTCTGTAGAGATGGGATATTGTTTGACCCGTATAGGGGACATCCCTGCTTGTACTTCTATTTTTATAGGTGGTATGTCTAAATACCCATATTTTCCCTCCTCCGCCCATACTTCTGGTTTAATTTCACTCAGGTCCTCAGTGGTCATCCTCATCATTTGGACTATCATCTTCCCCCCTCTAGGGAAGATTCCCACTCCTAGTTGGACTTGCAAATCTCTGCCAAGTAAGTTACTGTCCAGTTTAGGTAAATATATAAGATCAGCTATGCACTTCCTTGAGTTCCCTTTTATCTCTATGTTCTCTATGATTGAGGCTTTGAAGGGTTTCCCCTCAGCCCCTAGGACCTCACACATTCGGGCCCCAATTGATGTTCCACTTGGAAGTTGTCTTATACTGGATCTGTCTGCTCCAGTATCTACTAAAAATTCAAATTCCTCATGGCGGGGACCCACCTCAAACTTTACTATGGGCTCTTCATGATGTTTCATAGGGTCCCCTAGCGCATAGAGCCCATGACACCCCTAATCCTCATCACCTTCTCCTTTCAACCATTTTCTAGGGTCTCCTGCTCTCTAGAAATTGCCTCATCGAATGTTAGTTTCTGGCAATCTTTCTTTATGTGTCCTACCTCCCCACAGTAGAAACACCTCCTAGTTTCCCCTTGCCTTTGCGGAGTCCTCCAAGGAGGTAAAACCTTCCCTCTCCCCACCGGGGGTTTGAATTTCCCCCATCTTGGGGTCCCTTGCTGTCCCTAACACTCTCTCTAGCCACAGCCACCATAATTTTTGCCTTCGCCCTCATCTTGTCTTCCTCCCTCCTCAAATAGACTCTCAAAGCCTCTCTTAACAGCTCATTTATCCCTCTTTCTTGCCAATCTTCTAGTTTCTCCAATTTCCTTCTTATGTCTGGCCAGGATTTAGTGACAAACTGCAGCTTTAAAAACACTGCCTTCTGGACTATCTGGGGTCCAGATTTGAATACTGCTGGAAATTTTTTCTTAGCCTGTTCAACCACTCGCTGGGGTCTCATCTTTCTCCTGTGCCCCATCAAGGGCTAGCTTAGTGTTGTTACTTCGAGGCACTGACTCCTTAATCCCTCTTATCATTAGGGACCTTATATCCTCCATATTCCTCCTGTCTTCTTCTCTATTCGGGTTCCACCCTGGGTCAGCTATAGGCACTTCTGGTCTGCTGGGGGGCCCACTCGGTTCTCTCTTTCCCAAATCCGCATTCCTGCAGTTCTCACTAGCCGGAACTTCCTCAGGGTTAAAGAGGATGTTCAAGATAGAATTCATTTCTCCCCAGGTGTAAATGTTTGGGCCTAGGAAACTGATCAATCTGATTAGAGATCCTACGGGATCCTCCACTAGATTTCCAGTTCCTTTTTAAAATTCCGCACTCTGATGCAGTTAGAGGGGCATTCACAAATCCTACTCCTCCCATTGCCCCTCCCATCGGAACTTCCCTTAAGGGGAAGAGTTTTGGTTTTGACCTTGTATTATTATAGGGCCCATCTGAGGTTTCCACCATTTGGGGAGAGTTCGTGCTGGGGGTTGACGAGCCTAGCTCCCAAGTGGAAGGAGGCGCAGGAAGGGCTGAGGGCAAGGGGGAGATACTTGTACTCAGGTCTGGGGAGATGGGGGGCAGAGCAGGAGAATAAAAGGGGTTGGCCTTTGAGACGGTCAGGTTTGGCTGAGGTGACAGAGGGGTGGTCGTTACCGATGGCCCTGCTAAGGAAGGGGCAGGTGTAGTAGCCTGGGGAGACGGGATTTGGCTCGAGGGTAAGGTGGGAGGGTTTCCGGGGATAGCTTGGGGAACTTCTGGGTAGACTGGAGGGGGAGGAGGTAAGTGATCAAGGGGATCCCAGGCACGACTATCCTCTCTCTTCCCTAGCTCCTCATTCTCCCTCTTTTGCTCCTTAAGTTTACAAATCCTCGCTCTCTCCTCCTCATTACTATATTTCCTCCAGCAAGCTGCATACAGCACTTGCTCTGCACTCAAATTCTTTTGGGCCTTCAGGTGCTGTCATAACTGGGAGCACATCCATGAGTCTGTGGTCCCACATCTTGGCCATCTTTCTGGCAGATCTAAGGCGGGCTAGACCTCAACACAATAATAAATCATTTTTAGCTTATTCAGCTCCCTCGTGGCCTCTCGTTCCTCCCATTTCTCGAGCATCCGCCCGAGCGGGCTGTCGGGAGGTATACTCTGATGTGTCTGACTACTTCTCTCCTCCACTGGCTTCTCTTTCCTCATGCACGCTCCCATTCTCACTAGGCTAAAACAAATTTTTACGGTGCCCTCACCCAAAAGGAAAAATAAAACAGGGCAACACAACTAAAATACTTCGCCTCCACAAAACAAAAACTTTTGTTAAGGTGCCCCTACACAAACGGAAGAATAATGACGGGCAACTTAAGCTTTAATTCCACAATCACTCTGGTACCCCGAAGGTAACCCCCTCTGTTACCCCGGCCGGTACCTCAAACAAGCGAGTGCCCCGTCGGCAGCCCTGAGCCCCAGCCAGCACTTTGCTGGTGCCCCGCAAGCAGCCCCTAACCGCCTGGTACCCTGTGGGTAACCCTCTGTTACCCCAGCCAGTACCCTATACAGGCTTCGGCAGCTGCTTCAGCCAGCACCCTCACTCACTCACCACGTGCTGCGGGCCCCCGAAAGTGGGCCGGACAACCAACGGCCTCACAGGGCCGTGATCCCCACCACAGCCAGCACCCGAGCACACGGCGCACAACTCACGCACTCTCCCTACTTCGGACCCCTTGTGCTTAGGGCCCCCTACCACTCACACCCTGCACCCCGGTCGGCTGCGCCGGCCCGCAACCCCAGCCAGTGCAGCTCTCTCACTCCGTGCCCCTGTCCGCTACCCCAGCCAGTGCCTGGGCACTCTTGACCGAGCCCCCGAAAGTGGCCTCCCACCCTGTGGGTCCGAGCCCCGACCTCCGAGCCCCCGAAAGTGGCCTCCCACCCTGTGGGCCCGAGCCTCCGACACTCGGGTCAGCCACCACAGCCAGCACTCAGATGGGAACTCGGATCGGCCACCGCAGCCAGCACTCGGTTCACCAGGCACCCCGGGCTATAGCCCCAGGCGACACCTCTCTCGCTTCCTATGCCTCGTCTGAGCCCCCGAAAGTGCCCTCCCACCCTGTGGGCCCGAGCCCCCGAAAGTGGCCTGCCCGCCCCAGGGCAGCCACCGCAGCCAGCACTCGGGTCGGCCACCTCAGCCAGCACTCAGAGGGCACAGTGTGCGCCTTCCACCTTTCCTAGGCCTTCCGCGCACTCGGATTGCCTAGGTCGGTCTTCTTCCCTGGGTATGGGGGTACCTCTCTCCTGTCACCCTAGGCGTGCCACTCTCTCCTAATATTCCCTCCGCACGCCAGGAGGGGGGGCCCTCTATGCCCCTGTAGGCGCCTCATTCACTCGTCACCAGTCGCTTCCCCCTGTTCCCGGCCGGCCCCCTCGCGGGAGTCCGGAACCGCGGTACTGAGGGGTCCACACTCGCTCCGGGGATCTGAGCTGCCAGTCCCCGTCTCACTCGCTCCGCTCACTCACTCGCCTCCACTCCCGCCGCCGGCTTTTCTCACCAGCTCTCCTTGGTGCTGTCCACGGCGTCCTTGGTCCGGATGAGGCCAGCTGTCCCCGGAGGTCCAGGGGCAGGTGGCGCCTTCCCGTCCGCCGTCCTCTTCAGAGTGTGGCCGATCCCGGACGAGCCCCCAGAATTGTTAAAAATAAATAGGGCAGGAGATCGTTTTTACTCCTTTGATTGCCTTTATTAAAATTGGGGAAGCTCGGGGGGGGGGTCGCACGCCGCCTCCGTTGCTCCCTGTAGACGCCTGGGGACACCACCGAGGAGGAGGTCCACGTCGTTCCCGCTGCTGTGCTTCAGGGCCGGGAGTTCGCCCTCACGGGGGTTTCCAGGAACTCGATGAACTTGGGCTCGCTGTAGGGGTGCTTCTCCTATCAACTGCTTTTTAAGTCACGGCGACCTTTTGGTGGAGCTGAGCATGCTGGGTGTCTTTTCTCATTGGTCGGGTTCATTTGCATATGGGCGGTGTCCTGAGATCTTGACAGGCAGGCTGGCAGGGAGCAACAGAGACCTGACCCGGAAAGGGAAGGGAGGGACTTGGGAAGGAGGGCATACAACTTGGGTATCAGGGAAAATGGGGTACAGCAAGGGTACAGACAACAAAGCAAATGCTTAACATGGGTTTAAACAATTTAAACATTTTAAACAATAACTGAGTGGCCTATACAGTTTTGTGGGGGTACTGGTTTTTGTTCCTTTCACAGGTAACTGTTTAAAACGGTCTCAGTTTTAAACATACCCTTTTATCCGTAGTTTTTAGTAGTCAGGAGTCCTTGTCTGCTGCTGGATGGACAGTCCAGGCAGGGAGTCCACACTTCCAGGAATATCGTGGGGTGTGCCCCAAGTGGGTCCTCCACCCCAGCTGGTCTCACAGCTGAGCAGAGCCTCCTCCTGGCTGGGGGGCCAGAATGAGTTGTTAAAAACTTATATGGTCACCGACAACGATCTTGTAACTAGTTAAAGTTAGAAAGTGGTATGTTTATTCACCTGCAGGCAGAACGGGAGTCATCTCCAAAAGGCTGTACAAGGGGCCATACAAGGTTCTTTGCCCTTTATTTATTTCCCAAAATCTTACATACAATTCATGTGCATAACCCCAGCACCTCCCATCCCTGCTCTGTATTAAATGAGGCTATTAGTCCTCCATGTGTGTGCAATTTTTCCCTTGAATTGGGTCAGTGGTCTCAAATTGGATCAGTGGTCTCAAAGGATGAAGTCAGGAGAGTCTTCATCAGGTCTCTGTGACCCTCTGGCATGATTCAAGGTCCCCTGCTTTGTGATTGATTGATATAAAGACCAGGTTCTGATCATTTGTCCACTGCTTTCAATCTGTTCTTCTAATGGTTCACTTACTCCACTTCCTTCTATAAACAAGTTTATAATGGCAAATAATACAACAATTAGCTCTAGCTTAAGCATCTAATAATCATTAACCTATCATTTGCTTATCTAACTTACACTCTGATCCATATAAATTGCTTCTAACCCTTGGCTAAAATCTTATCTCTTTAAAATCATGATTCAGTGCCCCCCAAATGTTGGGGTGCCGCCTGAATGTCGAGGTGTCTCTGCACAGGCCCCCCCAGGGCTGCCAAGGGTCATCTGTGTCCACGTCCACCAGGAGAACACGATGGTGGCCGTCATCTTCTCCCAGCCTGTTAGGCTGAGTGGGGACACCTGGGAATCCCTAAAATTACCTGGGTATACCCAAATTCATCTTGGTAGCCCCCAAAAATCACCTGGATACCCCCAAAAAGAACCTGGGTACTTCTAAAAGTCACCTGGATCCCCCCAAATCACCTGGGTACCCCCCAAAATCCACCTGGATACACCTGAGTACACCCCACGTTCACCTAGGTCCCTCCCCAAATTACCTGGATACACCTGGGTACTCCCTCAAATCACCTGGGTCCCCCACAAAAGTCACCCGGATACCCGACAGAAGTCACCTGGGTACCCCAAAAATCACCTGGGTCCCCTCAAAATTCTCCTGGGAAGCCCAAAAATCACCTGCGTACCTCCCCAAAATCACTTGGATTCCCTCTTAAAATTTCCTGGGTACCCCCAAAACTACCTGGGTCCTCCCAAAAAATCACATGGGTACACCTAGGTACCCCCAGAAATCACGTGGATCTCCCCAAAAATCACCTAGGTACACCTGGGTACCCCCAAAAATTCTTGGGGCTCTTCCCAAACTGGTGGTCATGAGACCCCACTGCTTTGACTGGGTAGACGCGGTGTCCTATTAATCCCATTGATCTTAAAGGATAGACCTGGTGTCCTGTTTACCCCCATTTACCCCCAGTAACCCTTCCCGGTGCTCCCAGTAATTCCCTGGAGCTCCCAGTAACCCCAGTGCCCCCCTTTATTCACTCGCAGTGTTCCCACCAACCCCACGTCTCAGTGCTCCCAGTTTGCTCCGTTTCCCCCATTCCTCCCTCCCAGTGCTTCCAACTCCCCCCAGTGCTTCCGGTTCCTCTCCCAGAGCTTCCCCTTCGCCCTTCCAAGTACTTCCAGTCTAACCAGTGTAAGTAATAAAGAGCTTGAGTGGCCAATATATCAAGCAGCAATCAATTTATTAATTCTTTAATACAAAATGGTAAAATGTGAGCAAAGCAGTGGGGGTCTCCCCTCCAACTGCACACAGACTGCTGATTCCTGCTGGTATTTATTGAGAATCTTCATAAACATTTCTCAGCAGGTTTTTTTTTTTCTAGTTTCCTCCTAGTTTCTATTTGTGAAATCCAATTTCTATACCCCATTGTGACCAAGTGAAGTGATGTACAGCTTCCCTTCTTCAGAAACAAACACCAGTGATCATGAGGTTCAGCTTTCCTTCTTCAGGACTATAAATCAGTGGTGGTGATGTCCAGCTTCCAGATGGTGGTCTATCTCCTTTTCCAGGATTGTCCAGCCTTCCTTCTCATGATCATCAATTTTTAGCCTGCGATAAGCTCACTTCCTTCTTCTGTTCAGGTGATTACAATTCCTTCTATATATATGTATATATTCTAAAGGTGTAGTTCAAACCCTTTTATTACAAAGCAGCTTAAAGCTTATAATAATTTTATTTTCAAAGCAAATGATAATAATAATAATAATAATAATAGTAATAATACTTCTGCATTCTTCTATCCTACATGTTAAAAGCCTATAAAGCTCATACTAATTGAAAAAGCTTAAAACTTATATTGTGAAAACTTTTAGCTCACAATCATTGTTTATAAGCAAGCAAAATATTAGTCAAAAAGCCTCTTTCCATGCTTTTTCCATTTGTTAGTTAAAACTGGTTTTTTATAATTGTCCTATGGCCTTTTTCCACACATTTCACAACCTGAGCTACCAAGGCCATCTGTTTTTACCTGACATGAAACACAACCCCACATTTCACACCAGTAACCCTTACCAATCCAGCCCTGTTAATGGCTAGACCTGGTGTCCGTACATCCCCATTGACTTTAATTGGGTAGAACTGGTGTCCTTTCTCTTCCATTCATTTAAATGGGTAGACCTGATGTTAAAAAAAAAACCCCATCCATTTCAGTGGGTAGACAGGATGTCCCAAATATTTTGGGGTTAAACCTACCAATTTCGGGGTTGGAAAGTCCCAGTTTTTGGTGGGAAAATGCCACAAATTTTATTCTTTTTCCCCCACAGATGAACCCAGAGTGTCCGGAGCTGAGGGCAACACTGGACAGCTCCACCCTGGCAAGGCCCTTGCACTCAGGTGAGGGGCACCCACACCCCAGCCACACCTGGGTATCCTCGGACCTGAAGGCAAGAGGGCAGGGCCAGGGTGGGCGTGGCTTAAAGGAGAGTGGGCGTGGCCACCACACACCTGGCACACCTTGATGGCTGTCATCAGCTCTGTCACCTCCCTGCCCTGCCCAGTGACCGCCCCACCCACCTGGAGGTCACCTGGGAGCCTGACTCCGTGCCCTCACCAGGTATGGGTGGGAGGCACTTGAGAATAAAGGTGAGGAGGGTAGAATTCCCATGGGAATTTGGGATTTGGAAATGTGGGATTTGGGAGGGCAAAATTTGGGAACATGGGAATTCCCATGGGACCTCCATGGATGGATCCCACTGCTGTCCCATTCCCATGGGAATTCTGTAGATGGATCTCACTGCCATCCCATTCCCATGGAATTCCATGGGCAGACCTCACCCCTGTCCCATTGCCATGGAATTCCATGGATGCATCTCGCAGTTATCCCATTCCAGATCCCCTGCTGTCCATGTGTCTGGAAAAGTGGAACACGGGACCCTGACCTTGTCCTGCTCACGTACGGATTTTACCCCAGCACCATCGGGATCAGCTGGATGAAGGGGGATGAAATCCCGGATCGTTCCCAGCAGCAACAGCACCTTCCACACCTGGGCCAGGATTGAGGCACTGCTGGAGGAGCGGGAGCAGCACCGGTGCTGGGTGGAGCATCCCGGAATGCCAGAGCCCAGGATCTTCTCCTGGGGTGAGGCTGGGAATGTGGAATGTGGGAATTGGGAATTTGGGAATGTGGATCAGCAAGATGGGGATTCCCCTCCTCTCCTCACCTTCCTGTGCTTCCCAGAGCCAGAATACAGTGGGAGTCTCACTCTGGTGGTTGCTGTGTCCTTCATCGCTGCCACCATCGTCATTATCCTCATCAGATTCGGCATCTGGAGGCTCCAATCCGGTTCCCCCCAAACCCATCCTGGAGGTCTCCCTGTTCTCCTCTCCCTCCCAAGACTGCTGGGGGTCCCTCCATGACCCACCCACCCCCCTAAACTCCTCCTGGGTCTGCACACGGGGACCATGTCCCCTCCCCGAGGATGACGAGGGGTCCTGGGCTGAGCCCCCCACTCAGCTGGGGGTGCGGAGGGAACTGGGGGTCCTGGTGCTGGAAGTGGCTGCTCCCAGGATGAGCCCACTTGCTCTGTCCGTGTGGTTCCAGTTTCCTCAGCACTCCCAGTATGAGCCCAGTCACTCCCAGAATGATTCTGGTCACTTCCCCTCACTCCCCTGAGGATCCATCTTGCTCCCAGTATGAGCCCAGTCACTCCCAGTCATTCCCCATTATGATGCAATTTGGCCCCAGCACAGTCCCAGTTGTTCCCAGTTGCACCCACTATTATCCAGTGTGTTCCCAGTTCTCCCAGTTGTCCCCAGTACAGTCCCAGTCATTCCCAGTATGATGCCAGTCTCTCTGAGAAGGGCCCCAGTCACTCATACTTGTGCCCATTTCCCCCATCGTGTTCCCCCAGTTCTCCCCCAGCACATTCCCAGTGGCTCCCAGTGTGGTCCCAGTCATCACCTGCATGGTCTCAAGCACTCCCAGTATATCCCAGTTGCCCTGAACACTCTTGTAGTCATTGCCAGGAATTCCCAGTTACCCCAGCTTGGTTCAGTTGCCCCCAGTTTTATCCCAGTCACTGCCAGTACACCCCAGTTGTCACCAGCATGCAGCTTTTTTTTCTTTTTCGTTCCCAGTTCCTCCCAGTGTAAACACATTTGGCTCCCAGCATGGGTTTGGTAACCCCATGTCAAGGTCCAGTCACACACACTATAGTCCCAGAATCATTGTAGCCACACCCATTATGATCCCAGTCATGCTAGTGCAATCACAGTCAGTCCCAATTACTCCCATTATGAGGCCAATGGCCCACAGAGTGATCCCAGTTGCTTCCTGTCAATACCAGAATGACCCCAGTAGCCTCCAGTATGATCCTCATGGCTCCCAGTCTCTCCCAGTATGTCCCAGTCTCTCCCAGCATGCTCCCTGTCATTCCCAGTTCCTCCCAGTTACTTTCAGTGGGATTCCAGTTGCTCACAGCCACTCCCAGTCAATCCCAGAAGGAGTCCAGTCACCCTCAGTGTTATCCCAGCTGCTGCCAGAATAGTTCCAGTTGTTCCCAGTTCCTCCCAGTGTGGTTCCATTGTCCCCAGGATAGTTACATGCTCTTCCAGTGCATCCCAGTTTCCTCAGGAAGGTTCTGGTTTCCTCAGAATGATCCCAATCTTTCCCAGTTACTCCCAGTTGCCTCCAGCATGATCCCAGTTTCTGGCAGTTGCCTTAAGTGTAGTCCCAGTTGCTCCCAGTATGATCCCAGTTTCCCCAGTTGTGGTCTCAGTCCCCTCAGCATGGTTCCAGTCCCTTCCCGTTACTCCTAATGTGTCCACATTTTTCTCAAAAAAGCAGCTCCCAGTAACCCCCAGTCAGGATCTGTTCACACCCATGTTAATCCCAGTGGCTCCCAGGATGAAAACAGTATGACCCAGTCACCCCCAGTTTGGTTCCAGTCACCCCCACTATGACACCAGTCATTCCCAGATACTCCCAGTATTATTCCAGTCATGCCCTGAGTGACTCCCTGTCACTCCCAGTTTTAGCCCAGTTGCACCCAATCACCTCCAGCATGGTTCCAGTCACAGCCAGCCCCTTTCCAGTCACTCCCAGTCTGATTCCAGTAGGATCCCAGTATGACCCCAGCATGGGCACAGCTGCTCCCATTTACCCCCACTGTGGTTTCAGTCTCTCCCAGTGTATCCCAGTTGCTCCCAGCATGTTCCCAGTAACTCCCAGTTGTCCTCAGTTGCTTCCAGCCTGATTCCAGTTGCTCACAGCCACTCCCAGTCACTCTCAGTGCAGTCCCAGTTACTGCCAGTATGATCCAGTATGATCCCAGTCTCCTCCAGCATGGGCCCAGCTTCTTCCACTAAGATCCCAGAAGGATCCCAGTTTCCCCCAAGCACCTTGCAGAGCCCCAGCCATGCTGTTTGCCCCCAGCCTGCCCACGGCCAGCCTGGGGCTGCTCCCGGGGCTTTTCTGTGCTCAGCATTGGCCTGGGCAAAGTGTTCTGGAGAGAGCCTGGGCAAGGAGCCTGCAGCCCCCAGGCCCTGGCCTGAGGCGTCAGCGCTGCCCCAGCAGTGCCCATGGCCTGTCCCTGCTGCAGCCCCGGCACTGCCACCCCCAGCACTGTGCCCGGCCCCGAGAGCACTCAGGCCCTACAGCAACACCAGGGCCAGCAGGGCAGCGGGGCAGGGCCACGGCAGCAGCACTGGCAACACCAAGGGCTGCTGCTGCTGCTGCTGGGCACAGCTGCTGTGCCAGCACTGATCGGCCCCCAGCTCTGCACACAGACATTGCTGCTGCAGCTGCAGAGAAGGGAACCAAAGGGGCATCTCTGCAGAAAACTTGGCTGGGGGATCCTTGAGTTCCTTTAAGGCCATCAAGAGTGCAGTCCCTCATTGACACAGTCTGTGGCCACAGGGAAGGTGGAGAGAAGAAGAATGAGAAATAGCACAAACAATGACATTTCTTTACGGAGAGTATTAAAAAAGTGAAACACAGGGGGAAAAAAAAGGTAACAAAAAGAACAAGAACTATCGAAGATGACTTTTATTGCAAGGGATTTGCAGAAATTGGGCAGCAGTTCAGTGTTCCTTAAAGCATCCAGTCATCAGTCTCCACACTGCAGCCTTGAGCTCCTGGTTCCTCAGGCTGTAGATGAGGGGGTTCAGGGCTGGAGTCACCATCGAGTACAGAACTGACAGGGCCAGATCCAAGGGGAGGAGATGGAGGGGGGCTTCAGGTAGATAAACATGGAAGTGCTCAGGAACAGGGAGACAACGGCCAGGTGAGGGAGGCAGGTGGAAAAGGCTTTGTGCCGTCCCTGTACAGAGGGGATCCTCAGCACAGCCCTGAAGATCTGCACATAGGAGAAAACAATGAACACAAAACAACCAAGTGCTAAAGTGGAAGTGAACAGAATAAGTCCAATCACCCTGAGGTAGGATTTGGAGCAGGAGAGCTTGAGGATGTGTGGGATTTCACAGAAGAACTGGCCAAGGACATTGCCATGGCACAGGGGCAGAGAAAATGTATTGGCCGTGAGTAGCATACCAGTGAGAAATCCACTTGCCCAGGCAGCTGCTGCCATGTGGGCACAAGCTCTGCTGCCCAGGAGGGTCCCATAGTGCAGGGGTTTGCAGATGGACACGTAGCGGTCATAGCACATGATGGTCAGGAGGGAAACCTCTGCTGAGATGAAGAACAGAAAGCAAAACACTTGAGCAGCACATCCTGCATAGGAGATGGTTGTGGTGTCCCAGAGAGAATTGTGCATGGCTTTGGGGACAGTTGTGCAGATGCAGCCCAGGTCGGTGAGGGCCAGGTTGAGCAGGAAGAAGAACATGGGGCTGTGCAGGAGGTGGCCGCAGGCTACGGCGCTGATGATGAGGCCGTTGCCCAGGAGGGCAGCCAGGGAGATGCCCAGGAAGAGGCAGAAGTGCAGGAGCTGCAGCTGCCGCGTGTCTGCCAATGCCAGCAGGAGGAAGTGGCTGATGGAGCTGCTGTTGGACATTTGCTCTGGCTGGCCATGGGCACCTGTTCATGGAGAAAGGACAGGGACAAGTCAGCAGAGGCTGCTTTCAGCCAAACCTGGGCCATTTTCTGTAGACTGTCCTGCTGTGACTCACCCACCCTTGTTCCTGCTCTGGGAAAACCTTCCCCCAGGTCCCTGCCTGAGCTCCAGTTGTGCAGTCTGAGTGTGCCAGGAGCAGCCAGGCCTGTGTGTGGGGGCCCTTGAGGAGCCATCCATGCCCTGCTGCTTTGGGTTTGTGGCCATGTGGCAGAGGGACAAGGCTGGATATTCAATTTTTATCAGGGGATTCACTCCTAATGCAGATAGGCTTGGTAGCATCTGCACTCCCACTTCTAAAGGACATGGAGAGCAGGAAGGAATTTTAGCCATTATTTTCCTGCCCATACATAATTCCTGGCTCTCTGAGGTCAGAAATTCCCAGCATTCCTGCTGCACTCAGAGTTTTCCACTGAGAGATGAGAGGCAAAGGATTCCCCGTGGCTTAGGGCACAGTAAGGGGCTGGATGGGCTTGTTCCCAACTGCCCTGGGTTGCAGCTTTGGCTGCAATCAGAGCACAATCACACTCCCGGTCACCCTGGGATAAACCAGACCCTGCCCAGAGCACAGGGATCCCTCAATGTCTCCCCCTCTCCAAAGGGCTCTGGGCAAGGTCTCAGCACCCCCTTCTGCCAAGGACACTCCCGGCTCCCTTGGCAAACCCAGCAGCATTTCCTCAGCTCTGGCATCTCTGCACTTCCCCGTGGCACATTCAGGGAACTCCCAGGGGCTCTGGCACAGATTTGCAGCCAGGAGGGCAGCTCAGAGCTGGAAGGACACAGCAAGGAGATCCCTGGGTGTGCCCATGATGGGATCTCAAGGAGGGGGCTCAACTCATTCCCCTTTCCCATGGACTGCTTTGCCCACAGCCCCACAGGTCCCAGGGAAGCTTGGACACCCCATTGCCATGGCCACAGCTGCCTGGCAGGAATGCCAAGGGCAGTGCCTGACTCAGCTGCTGCAAAGGCCAGAGCCTCCCTGAGAGCACCAGATGACAGGGACAGGATCAGGGCAGTGCAGCAACAAGAGCAGATGTGGTGGTGCTGTGCCTGGGAGGGCAGGGCAGAGACAGCTGGCAGAGAGTCTCTGTAAATGTTGAGACATTACTTTGATGATCCTGTGGGTTCTTTTCAACTCAGAATGTTCTGTGATTCTGTGATTAGAAATCCTGTTCTGCTTCTCTCATCCTCCTGTTGCCGATCATCAAAAAAGAAAAAAATCCTTTTTAAAGTGTTAGAACAGTAAGTTGTGAACCCGACTTTTATTGGAAGCTTCCAGGTGTCCCAGAAAGGATGGGGCATATGCAGCCCCTGATTTAAACAATTTTTTAAGGTTGCTTAATTAGGATATTTACCAGGAATATGCAATAGGAGATTTAGTTGCCCCAGTTATACACACCTGTGTCAAGGCATTCGAGCAGGTCCAAGGGCTTCTTTGCTCCCCTTTTTTTTTTGACAGCTCACACTCTGGTGAAAAACCTAAATGTTCTTCTTGTAGGTCCTCTTCCTGATAATAAGACTATACAGTATTTCAGGAATGTATTTAGAAGGTCTGCCAATTGTTCTAAAATCTATGAGAAAGGGTGAGAGACATATCAGAGTTAATTAGAGAGTATAGTTATATAGTACGTAATAGTAGTTGAATAGAGGTAATTAAGGATTATAGTTTTAGAACTATATAATAGTAGTTAACAGAGCTACAAATATATGAAAAATGTATAAAGAATAAAAATCTTTTTGTCTTCACCCCAACTTTTCCATCCTTCTCCAAGCAGAAAAATGAAAACACTCTCAGGAAAGCTCCTGCTCTTTACAGCAATGCCAGGCTTACCTGCTTTTGGCAAGTGTCCTCCGCAGCTGTGCCCAGGCTGGTGTGGAGCTGGGAGCAGCCCTGCCCCACACAGCCCCTCTCAGCAGCAGCAGCAGCAGCAGCAGCTGCCCTGCTCAGGGTGGCTCCTTCCCCCCACAGCTTCTCCCCAGCGCTGGCAGCAGCTCCCCGGGCCAGCTGAGAGCTGTCCCTGGCAGGCAGCAGAGTCCCTGGGCCAGCACAGCGCCCTGGGCTGCAGGACCCTGCTCTGCACCACAGCCCTGGGCACCCCTGGCTGCTCTACACAAGAGATCATCAGAGAATGTACTCACAGAGTCTGTAGGCATTGGGATGTTGCAGCTTGAGGAGATCCCTGCAGGAGCTGCAGCTGCATTGTGCTGCAGCCAGAGGTTCCTGTCAAGGGCTGGCAGTGATTCTCCCCCAGTCCCTTCTCAGCTCCTTCCCAGCCCTGAGTGATTGAAGCTCTCTGTGCCTGTGTGCTGTGCCCGGGGTGGCTGCAGGCAGTGCCCCAGCCCTGCTGGGCTGGCAGAAAAGCTGCTCATCAAGAGAAATGTGATTTTAAGCTCTTCTTGGTTTCCAGAAGCTGCCTCTGGATGATGAGCTCAGCCCAGCTCATCAGCACAGACACAGCACAAGGACTTTAATGACCCTCTCAGGGCTTTGTGCTGAGGCCCTGAACATCAGTCCCTGAGAGGGAGCTGAAGAAACCTCTCCAGAACTCCAAGGCAGAAGCCAACTCCAAAGTTTCTGCAAGTTTTAATGGGTCCCACTGAGGGATACGACACAGAAAGTGTCCCCAGGCCCCAGGCAGAGCAGAGAACTGCAGGCAGTGATGACAGGTGGGGACAAAGAGAAGCCAAGTCTTGGTGCCCTGGGCCACAGCAGCCTCTGTGCCACCAAGGACACTGAGGAGACCCCT
>JAJEOU010002913.1:15604-50464 GCA_021534815.1 Acrocephalus arundinaceus
CCTTGACATGGGGTTACCAAACCCATGCTGGGAGCCAAATGTGTTTACACTGGGAGGAACTGGGAACGAAAAAGAAAAAAAAGCTGCATGCTGGTGACAACTGGGGTGTACTGGCAGTGACTGGGATAAAACTGGGGGCAACTGAACCAAGCTGGGGTAACTGGGAATTCCTGGCAATGACTACAAGAGTGTTCAGGGCAACTGGGATATACTGGGAGTGCTTGAGACCATGCAGGTGATGACTGGGACCACACTGGGAGCCACTGGGAATGTGCTGGGGGAACTGGGGAACACGATGGGGGAAATGGGGACAAGTATGAGTGACTGGGGCCCTTCTCAGAGAGACTGGCATCATACTGGGAATGACTGGGACTGTACTGGGGACAACTGGGAGAACTGGGAACACACTGGATAATAGTGGGTGCAACTGGGAACAACTGGGACTGTGCTGGGGCCAAATTGCATCATAATGGGGAATGACTGGGAGTGACTGGGCTCATACTGGGAGCAAGATGGATCCTCAGGGGAGTGAGGGGAAGTGACCAGAATCATTCTGGGAGTGACTGGCTCATACTGGGAGTGCTGAGGAAACTGGAACCACACGGACAGAGCAAGTGGCTCATCCTGGGAGCAGCCACTTCCAGCACCAGGACCCCCAGTTCCCTCCGCACCCCCAGCTGAGTGGGGGGCTCAGCCCAGGACCCCTCATCATCCTCGGGGAGGGGACATGGTCCCCGTGTGCAGACCCAGGAGGAGTTTAGGGGGTGGGTGGGTCATGGAGGGACCCCCAGCAGTCTTGGGAGGGAGAGGAGAACAGGGAGACCTCCAGGATGGGTTTGGGGGGAACCGGATTGGAGCCTCCAGATGCCGAATCTGATGAGGAGAATGACGATGGTGGCAGCGATGAAGGACACAGCAACCACCAGAGTGAGACTCCCACTGTATTCTGGCTCTGGGAAGCACAGGAAGGTGAGAGAGGAGGGAATCCCCATCTTGCTGATCCACATTCCCAAATTCCCAATTCCCACATTCCACATTCCCAGCCTCACCCCAGGAGAAGATCCTGGGCTCTGGCATTCCGGGATGCTCCACCCAGCACCGGTGCTGCTCCCGCTCCTCCAGCAGTGCCTCAATCCTGGCCCAGGTGTGGAAGGTGCTGTTGCTGCTGGGAACGATCCGGGATTTCATCCCCCTTCATCCAGCTGATCCCGATGGTGCTGGGGTAAAATCCGTACGTGAGCAGGACAAGGTCAGGGTCCCGTGTTCCACTTTTCCAGACACATGGACAGCAGGGGATCTGGAATGGGATAACTGCGAGATGCATCCATGGAATTCCATGGCAATGGGACAGGGGTGAGGTCTGCCCATGGAATTCCATGGGAATGGCATGGCAGTGAGATCCATCTACAGAATTCCCATGGGAATGGGACAGCAGTGGGATCCATCCATGGAGGTCCCATGGGAATTCCCATGTTCCCAAATTTTGCCCTCCCAAATCCCACATTTCCAAATCCCAAATTCCCATGGGAATTCTACCCTCCTCACCTTTATTCTCAAGTGCCTCCCACCCATACCTGGTGAGGGCACGGAGTCAGGCTCCCAGGTGACCTCCAGGTGGGTGGGGCGGTCACTGGGCAGGGCAGGGAGGTGACAGAGCTGATGACAGCCATCAAGGTGTGCCAGGTGTGTGGTGGCCACGCCCACTCTCCTTTAAGCCACGCCCACCCTGGCCCTGCCTCTTGCCTTCAGGTCCGAGGATACCCAGGTGTGGCTGGGGTGTGGGTGCCCCTCACCTGAGTGCCAGGGCCTTGCCAGGGTGGAGCTGTCCAGTGTTGCCCTCAGCTCCGGACACTCTGGGTTCATCTGTGGGGGAAAAAGAATAAAATTTGTGGCATTTTCCCACCAAAAACTGGGACTTTCCAACCCCGAAATTGGTAGGTTTAACCCCAAAATATTTGGGACATCCTGTCTACCCACTGAAATGGATGGGGTTTTTTTTTTAACATCAGGTCTACCCATTTAAATGAATGGAAGAGAAAGGACACCAGTTCTACCCAATTAAAGTCAATGGGGATGTACGGACACCAGGTCTAGCCATTAACAGGGCTGGATTGGTAAGGGTTACTGGTGTGAAATGTGGGGTTGTGTTTCATGTCAGGTAAAAACAGATGGCCTTTGTAGCTGAGGTTGTGAAATGTGTGGAAAAAGGCCATAGGACAATTATAAAAAACCAGTTTTAACTAACAAATGGAAAAAGCATGGAAAGAGGCTTTTTGACTAATATTTTGCTTGCTTATAAACAATGATTGTGAGCTAAAAGTTTTCACAATATAAGTTTTAAGCTTTTTCAATTAGTATGAGCTTTATAGGCTTTTAACATGTAGGATAGAAGAATGCAGAAGTATTATTACTATTATTATTATTATTATTATTATCATTTGCTTTGAAAATAAAATTATTATAAGCTTTAAGCTGCTTTGTAATAAAAGGGTTTGAACTACACCTTTAGAATATATACATATATATAGAAGGAATTGTAATCACCTGAACAGAAGAAGGAAGTGAGCTTATCACAGGCTAAAAATTGATGATCATGAGAAGGAAGGCTGGACAATCCTGGAAAAGGAGATAGACCACCATCTGGAAGATGGACATCACCAACACTGATTTATAGTCCTGAAGAAGGAAAGCTGAACCTCATGATCACTGGTGTTTGTTTCTGAAGAAGGGAAGCTGGACATCACTTCACTTGGTCACAATGGGGTATAGAAATTGGATTTCACAAATAGAAACTAGGAGGAAACTAGAAAAAAAAAAACCTGCTGAGAAATGTTTATGAAGATTCTCAATAAATACCAGCAGGAATCAGCAGTCTGTGTGCAGTTGGAGGGGAGACCCCCACTGCTTTGCTCACATTTTACCATTTTGTATTAAAGAATTAATAAATTGATTGCTGCTTGATATATTGGCCGACTCAAGCTCTTTATTACTTACACTGGTTAGACTGGAAGTACTTGGAAGGGCGAAGGGGAAGCTCTGGGAGAGGAACCGGAAGCACTGGGGGGAGTTGGAAGCACTGGGAGGGAGGAATGGGGGAAACGGAGCAAACTGGGAGCACTGAGACGTGGGTTGGTGGGAACACTGCGAGTGAATAAAGGGGGCACTGGGGTTACTGGGAGCTCCAGGGAATTACTGGGAGCACCGGGAAGGGTTACTGGGGGTAAATGGGGGTAAACAGGACACCAGGTCTATCCTTTAAGATCAATGGGATTAATAGGACACCGCGTCTACCCAGTCAAAGCAGTGGGGTCTCATGACCACCAGTTTGGGAAGGGCCCCAAGAATTTTTGGGGGTACCCAGGTGTACCTAGGTGATTTTTGGGGAGATCCACGTGATTTCTGGGGGTACCTAGGTGTACCCATGTGATTTTTTGGGAGGACCCAGGTAGTTTTGGGGGTACCCAGGAAATTTTAAGAGGGAATCCAAGTGATTTTGGGGAGGTACGCAGGTGATTTTTGGGCTTCCCAGGAGAATTTTGAGGGGACCCAGGTGATTTTTGGGGTACCCAGGTGACTTCTGTCGGGTATCCGGGTGACTTTTGTGGGGGACCCAGGTGATTTGAGGGAGTACCCAGGTGTATCCAGGTAATTTGGGGAGGGACCTAGGTGAACGTGGGGTGTACTCAGGTGTATCCAGGTGGATTTTGGGGGGTACCCAGGTGATTTGGGGGGATCCAGGTGACTTTTAGAAGTACCCAGGTTCTTTTTGGGGGTATCCAGGTGATTTTTGGGGGCTACCAAGATGAATTTGGGTATACCCAGGTAATTTTAGGGATTCCCAGGTGTCCCCACTCAGCCTAAGAGGCTGGGAGAAGATGACGGCCACCATCGTGTTCTCCTGGTGGACGTGGACACAGATGACCCTTGGCAGCCCTGGGGGGGCCTGTGCAGAGACACCTCGACATTCAGGCGGCACCCCAACATTTGGGGGGCACTGAATCATGATTTTAAAGAGATAAGATTTTAGCCAAGGGTTAGAAGCAATTTTTATGGATCAGAGTGTAAGTTAGATAAGCAAATGATAGGTTAATGATTATTAGATGCTTAAGCTAGAGCTAATTGTTGTATTATTTGCCATTATAAACTTGTTTATAGAAGGAAGTGGAGTAAGTGAACCATTAGAAGAACAGATTGAAAGCAGTGGACAAATGATCAGAACCTGGTCTTTATATCAATCAATCACAAAGCAGGGGACCTTGAATCATGCCAGAGGGTCACAGAGACCTGATGAAGACTCTCCTGACTTCATCCTTTGAGACCACTGATCCAATTTGAGACCACTGACCCAATTCAAGGGAAAAATTGCACACACATGGAGGACTAATAGCCTCATTTAATACAGAGCAGGGATGGGAGGTGCTGGGGTTATGCACATGAATTGTATGTAAGATTTTGGGAAATAAATAAAGGGCAAAGAACCTTGTATGGCCCCTTGTACAGCCTTTTGGAGATGACTCCCGTTCTGCCTGCAGGTGAATAAACATACCACTTTCTAACTTTAACTAGTTACAAGATCGTTGTCGGTGACCATATAAGTTTTTAACAACTCATTCTGGCCCCCCAGCCAGGAGGAGGCTCTGCTCAGCTGTGAGACCAGCTGGGGTGGAGGACCCACTTGGGGCACACCCCACGATATTCCTGGAAGTGTGGACTCCCTGCCTGGACTGTCCATCCAGCAGCAGACAAGGACTCCTGACTACTAAAAACTACGGATAAAAGGGTATGTTTAAAACTGAGACCGTTTTAAACAGTTACCTGTGAAAGGAACAAAAACCAGTACCCCCACAAAACTGTATAGGCCACTCAGTTATTGTTTAAAATGTTTAAATTGTTTAAACCCATGTTAAGCATTTGCTTTGTTGTCTGTACCCTTGCTGTACCCCATTTTCCCTGATACCCAAGTTGTATGCCCTCCTTCCCAAGTCCCTCCCTTCCCTTTCCGGGTCAGGTCTCTGTTGCTCCCTGCCAGCCTGCCTGTCAAGATCTCAGGACACCGCCCATATGCAAATGAACCCGACCAATGAGAAAAGACACCCAGCATGCTCAGCTCCACCAAAAGGTCGCCGTGACTTAAAAAGCAGTTGACAGGAGAAGCACCCCTAGAGCGAGCCCAAGTTCATCGAGTTCCTGGGAACCCCCGTGAGGGCGAACTCCCGGCCCTGAAGCACAGCAGCGGGAACGACGTGGACCTCCTCCTCGGTGGTGTCCCCAGGCGTCTACAGGGAGCAACGGAGGCGGTGTGCGACCCCCCCCCCGAGCTTCCCCAATTTTAATAAAGGCAATCAAAGGAGTAAAAACGATCTCCTGCCCTATTTATTTTTAACAATTCTGGGGGCTCGTCCGGGATCGGCCACACTCTGAAGAGGACGGCGGACGGGAAGGCGCCACCTGCCCCTGGACCTCCGGGGACAGCTGGCCTCATCCGGACCAAGGATGCCGTGGGACAGCACCAAGGAGAGCTGGTGAGAAAAGCCGGCGGCGGGAGTGGAGGCGAGTGAGTGAGCGGAGCGAGTGAGACGGGGACTGGCAGCTCAGATCCCCGGAGCGAGTGTGGACCCCTCAGTACCGCGGTTCCGGACTCCCGAGAGGGGGCCGGCCGGGAACAGGGGGAAGCGACTGGTGACGAGTGAACGAGGCGCCTACAGGGGCATAGAGGGCCCCCCCCTCCTGGCGTGCGGAGGGAATATTAGGAGAGAGTGGCACGCCTAGGGTGACAGGAGAGAGGTACCCCCATACCCAGGGAAGAAGACCGACCTAGGCAATCCGAGTGCGCGGAAGGCCTAGGAAAGGTGGAAGGCGCACACTGTGCCCTCTGAGTGCTGGCTGAGGTGGCCGACCCGAGTGCTGGCTGCGGTGGCTGCCCTGGGGCGGGCAGGCCACTTTCGGGGGCTCGGGCCCACAGGGTGGGAGGCCACTTTCGGGGGCTCAGACGAGGCATAGGAAGCGAGAGAGGTGTCGCCTGGGGCTATAGCCCGGGGTGCCTGGTGAACCGAGTGCTGGCTGCGGTGGCCGATCCGAGTTCCCATCTGAGTGCTGGCTGTGGTGGCTGACCCGAGTGTCGGAGGCTCGGGCCCACAGGGTGGGAGGCCACTTTCGGGGGCTCGGAGGTCGGGGCTCAGACCCACAGGGTGGGAGGCCACTTTCGGGGGCTCGGTCAAGAGTGCCCAGGCACTGGCTGGGGTAGCGGACAGGGGCACGGAGTGAGAGAGCTGCACTGGCTGGGGTTGCGGGCCGGCGCAGCCGACTGGGGTGCAGGGTGTGAATGGTAGGGGGCCCTAAGCACAAGGGGTCTGAAGTAGGGAGAGTGCGTGAGTTGTGCGCCGTGTGCTCGGGTGCTGGCTGTGGTGGGGATCACGGCCCTGTGAGGCCGTTGGTTGTCCGGCCCACTTTCGGGGGCCCGCAGCACGTGGTGAGTGAGTGAGGGTGCTGGCTGAAGCAGCTGCCGAAGCCTGTATAGGGTACTGGCTGGGGTAACAGAGGGTTACCCACAGGGTACCAGGCGGTTAGGGGCTGCTTGCGGGGCACCAGCAAAGTGCTGGCTGGGGGCTCAGGGCTGCTGACGGGGCACTCGCTTGTTTGAGGTACCGGCCGGGGTAACAGAGGGGGTTACCTTCAGGGTACCAGAGTGATTGTGGAATTAAAGCTTAAGTTGCCCGTCATTATTCTTCCGTTTGTGTAGGGGCACCTTAACAAAAGTTTTTGTTTTGTGGAGGCGAAGTATTTTAGTTTGTGTTGCCCTGTTTTATTTTTCCTTTTGGGTGAGGGCACCGTAAAAAATTTGTTTTAGCCTAGTGAGAATGGGAGCGTGCATGAGGAAAGAGAAGCCAGTGGAGGAGAGAAGTAGTCAGACACATCAGAGTATACCACCCGACAGCCCGCTCGGGCGGATGCTCGAGAAATGGGAGGAACGAGAGGCCACGAGGGAGCTGAATAAGCTAAAAATGATTTATTATTGTGTTGAGGTCTAGCCCGCCTTAGATCTGCCAGAAAGATGGCCAAGATGCGGGACCACAGACTCATGGATGTGCTCCCAGTTATGACAGCACCTGAAGGCCCAAAAGAATTTGAGTGCAGAGCAAGTGCTGTATGCAGCTTGCTGGAGGAAATATAGTAATGAGGAGGAGAGAGCGAGGATTTGTAAACTTAAGGAGCAAAAGAGGGAGAATGAGGAGCTAGGGAAGAGAGAGGATAGTCGTGCCTGGGATCCCCTTGATCACTTACCTCCTCCCCCTCCAGTCTACCCAGAAGTTCCCCAAGCTATCCCCGGAAACCCTCCCACCTTACCCTCGAGCCAAATCCCGTCTCCCCAGGCTACTACACCTGCCCCTTCCTTAGCAGGGCCATCGGTAACGACCACCCCTCTGTCACCTCAGCCAAACCTGACCCTCTCAAAGGCCAACCCCTTTTATTCTCCTGCTCTGCCCCCCATCTCCCCAGACCTGAGTACAAGTATCTCCCCTTGCCCTCAGCCCTTCCTGCGCCTCCTTCCACTTGGGAGCTAGGCTCGTCAACCCCCAGCACGAACTCTCCCCAAATGGTGGAAACCTCAGATGGGCCCTATAATAATACAAGGTCAAAACCAAAACTCTTCCCCTTAAGGGAAGTTCCGATGGGAGGGGCAATGGGAGGAGTAGGATTTGTGAATGCCCCTCTAACTGCATCAGAAGTGCGGAATTTTAAAAAGGAACTGGGAAATCTAGTGGAGGATCCCGTAGGGATCTCTAATCAGATTGATCAGTTCCTAGGCCCAAACATTTACACCTGGGGAGAAATGAATTCTATCTTGAACATCCTCTTTAACCCTGAGGAAGTTCGGTTAGTGAGAACTGCAGGAATGCGGATTTGGGAAAGAGAGAACCGAGTGGGCCCCCCAGCAGACCAGAAGTTGCCTATAGCTGACCCAGGGTGGAACCCGAATAGAGAAGAAGACAGGAGGAATATGGAGGATTATAGGTCCCTAATGATAAGAGGGATTAAGGAGTCAGTGCCTCGAAGTAACAACACTAAGCTAGCCCTTGATGGGGCACAGGAGAAAGATGAGACCCCAGCGACGTGGTTGAACAGGCTAAGAAAAAATTTCCAGCAGTATTCAAATCTGGACCCAGATAGTCCAGAAGGCCAGGTGTTTTTAAAGCTGCAGTTTGTCACTAAATCCTGGCCAGACATAAGAAGGAAATTGGAGAAACTAGAGGATTGGCAAGAAAGAGGGATAAACGAGCTGTTAAGAGAGGCTTTGAGAGTCTATTTGAGGAGGGAGGAAGACAAGATGAGGGCGAAGGCAAAAATTATGGTGGCTGTGGCTAGAGAGAGTGTTCGGGACAGCAAGGGACCCCAAGATGGGGGAAATCTCAAACCCCCGGTGGGGAGAGGGAAGGTTTTACCTCCTTGGAGGACTCCGCAAAGGCAAGGGGAAACTAGGAGGTGTTTCTACTGCGGGGAGGTAGGACACATAAAGAAAGATTGCCAGAAACTAACATTCGATGAGGCAATTTCTAGAGAGCAAGAGACCCTAGAAAAATGGTTGAAAGGAGAAGGTGATGAGGATTAGGGGTGTCATGGGCTCTATGCGCTAGGGGACCCTATGAAACATCATGAAGAGCCCATAGTAAAGTTTGAGGTGGGTCCCCGCCATGAGGAATTTGAATTTTTAGTAGATACTGGAGCAGACAGATCCAGTATAAGACAACTTCCAAGTGGAACATCAATTGGGGCCGAATGTGTGAGGTCCTAGGGGCTGAGGGGAAACCCTTCAAAGCCTCAATCATAGAAAACATAGAGATAAAAGGGAACTCAAGGAAGTGCATAGCTGATCTTATATATTTACCTAAACTGGAAAGTAACTTACTTGGCAGAGATTTGCAAGTCCAACTAGGAGTGGGAATCTTCCCTAGAGGGGGGAAGATGATAGTCCAAATGATGAGGATGACCACTGAGGACCTGAGTGAAATTAAACCAGAAGTATGGGCGGAGGAGGGAAAATATGGGTATTTAGACATACCACCTATAAAAATAGAAGTACAAGCAGGGATGTCCCCTATACGGGTCAAACAATATCCCATCTCTACAGAAGGCAAGAATGGTCTGGCACCAATTATAACTCAACTATTAACAGAAGGGGTGCTGGAACCCTGCATGTCCCCTCACAATACGCCCATTTTGGCGGTAAAGAAAGCTGAAGACAAATACCGGCTAGTACAAGACCTGAGGGAGGTGAATAAGAGAACAGTAACCAGACACCCAGTGGTGTCCAACCCATATACCCTCCTAAGTAAAATACCCAGAGATCATGCTTGGTTCACAGTAATAGATTTGAAAGATGCATTCTGGGCTTGTCCTTTGGCTGAAGAGAGCAGGGACTGGTTTGCCTTTGAATGGGAGTGTCCTAAGAGCCAGAGGAAGCAGCAGTTGAGGTGGACGCGTCTTCCCCAAGGGTTTACAGAATCCCCAAATTTGTTCGGGCAAGCCCTAGAGAAATTACTGGAACAATATACCCCAAGAGACGAGGTGCAGATTTTACAATATGTAGATGACATCTTAATATCAGGGAGGGAACGAAATAAAGTAAGAGTGACCAGCACGGAGCTCCTAAATTTTCTAGGAGAAAAAGGCTTGAAGGTGTCCAAAAACAAATTACAGTTTGTAGAGCCCCAGGTCACCTATCTTGGGCACATAATTGGAGAAGGATATAAGAAATTAAGCCCTGAGAGAATCTCAGGTATAATATCTATCCCAGCGCCAACTACAAAAAGAGATGTAAGGAAACTATTAGGCCTATTTGGATACTGTAAGCTGTGGATAGAAAATTACTCCCAAAATGTTAAATTCTTATATGAGAAATTAGTCCAACCAGAACCTATAAGATGGACAGCTGAAGACGAGAAACAGTTAGAAGAACTTAAAATCCAATTGTCTTCAGCTCCAGTGCTAAGTCTCCCTGATCTCAAAAAGAAATTTGATCTATTTATAAATGCAGAAAAGGGGGTGGCCTATGGGTGTTAACCCAAGAATGGGGAGGACACAAAAAGCCCGTAGCCTACCTTTCGAAACTCCTAGATCCCGTCGCAAGGGGATGGCCAACTTGTCTTCAGGTAGTAGCAGCTGCAGCAGTCCTTATAGAGGAAGCGCAGAAATTAACCCTACAAGGGAGGATCACAGCTCACACACCTCATGATCTCAGGGCAATATTGAGCCAGAGGGCCCAGCAGTGGTTAACCGATTCCAGAATATTGAAGTATGAGGTAATTCTGACAAATGCTAATGACTTAGAGCTCGCAATAACCACGAGCTTAAACCCTGCGCAATTCCTCTCAGGAGAACCCGCTCCTGCACTAGAACATGACTGCTTAGAGGTCATAGATCTGCAGACAAAAGTTAGAGAAGACCTTGAGGATGTACCCCTGCAGTACGGGAGGATATTGTTTACAGACGGGTCCTCTAGAGTGTTAGAGGGGAAAAGAGCATCAGGATATGCGGTGATTGAGTGCATAGGAAAAGAGAACTTGGAGGTTTTAGAAAAAGGGAGATTACCTTCAAATTGGTCCGCCCAATGTTGCGAAGTGTATGCCTTGAAGAGAGGGCTCGATGCATTAGAGAAAGACAGAGGGACAATATATACAGACTCAAAGTATGCCTTTGGAATAGTCCATACGTTTGGAAAGATCTGGGAAGAACGGGGATATCTGAATTCAAAAGGGAAGGACCTGGTACACAGGGAGATGATAAAACTAGTATTGGAATCCCTGTTGAAGCCCGAAGAGATAGCAGTGGTCCATGTAAGGGGTCATCAAAAAGGGGACACCCTTGAAAAGAGGGGGAACCAATTAGCAGACCAAGAGGCAAAAAGGGCAGCCTTAAGTTCAGAAGAACCAGTTAAGATGCTAGCATTAAGTGAAGCTCCAAGAGAGGAGAGGGAAGATGCAGAGCCAATATACAGTGAGAAAGAGCAGAAAATGATAGAGGAGCTAAAAATGCAAAAGGGAAAACAAGGGGAGTGGATAACCTTAGACGGGAGGAAGTTCCTGAATAAGCCCCTAGCAAGAAGAATGCTCACTGAAATACATGAATTAACACATTGGGGAATTCAAGGAATGTGTGACCACTTTTTAAGAGAACATTTGTGTCTAGGAGTATACAGCTTAGCAAAAGCTGTAACTCAGGGATGCACCATTTGCCAGAAGGTAAACCAAAGAGCCGTGAGGGAAGCCACACCTGGGGGAAGAGAATTGGCCCTAAGGCCATTCCAGAATGTTCAAGTAGATTTTACTGAGATGCCCCCAGTACAAAATTACAAACACCTTCTGGTAATAGTAGACCACCTCACCCATTGGGTAGAGGCATTCCCCACAAGGAAGGAGACTGCTGAAGTAGTCATAAAGATCCTTCTCGAGCACATAATTCCCCGCTATGGGCTGGTTAACAACATCGACTCAGATCGAGGCCCCCATTTCACTGCTAAAATTTTACAGAAAACAATTGAAGCCCTAGGGATGAAGTGGAGACTTCACACTCCCTGGCATCCCCAAAGTTCAGGAAGGGTAGAAAGAATGAACAGAACACTAAAGAATGTACTAACAAAATTAATTGAAGAAACCCAATTGAATTGGCTCAAGTGTCTACCTCTTGCTCTTTTGAGAATAAGAACTAGGCCTCGATCTGATCTGGGGGTTTCCCCCTATGAGATGATGTTTGGGCTCCCATTCCTATTGACCCCCTTTAGCACTGGGAGTTACCAGGAAGGAGAAACTGCAGCTCAGAAGTATCTAAAAACAATAGGAAAGATCTTAGAAGATCTCCGAAAGAAAGGGTATACCCCCCAAACTCCCCCCCTTGAGTCTAAAACCCATCAGATCAATCCCGGGGATTGGGTGCTAATTAAGTCTTGGAGCAACACCCCACTAACTCCAAGATTTGAAGGTCCCTTCCAGGTGCTCCTGACCACTCACACTGCTGTCCGCACGAGAGAGAAGGGCTGGACTCACATCACAAGGGTGAAAGGACCAGTATCACCACCAAGCGATACTCCAGGCCCAAGCTCTAAAAACCAAGACTCCCAGTGGACTGTCGCTCAGGGTCCAGAACCTTTAAAAGTCATCCTCAGGAAGAATCCAAAAGCCAAGTAAAGGACTATACAGACTCAGTAGTATTCAAGGGACATTAGCAAAAAGTTTAAGCGAATTGTTCGCCGGGACTTTGTATGAAGGAATTGTTGTGTTATTGTAACACGAGTTAAACAGTTGAAGTGAATTGTTCACTGCAAAATAGTGAGTTGTTTGTTGTAAGCTTGTATGAAAATTGATATACTATTCTGATAAGAGTTGAACCTTGCAATGAGTTTAAAAAGCTGTTACTAGGGCCACCAAGAGTTGAAGGAGTCTCTCATAGGGCACCCTCCAGGAGGGCAGACCAAAACATTAAGCGGGGACACATTGAAAGAAAAGGACTCTGTAAGCCAAACTTGAGAGCTCCAGGTCCCAGGAGGCAAGGCCAGGTGAGACCAATGATGATGGTTCATACTGGACTCCTGGAGAAACTAGTGATAGTCCTGGTGGTGATCAGGCAAGCAGGGGGAGCATGCTCAAAGTGCTATTCCCCCATCTACGATGGGGAGAACCTACAGGCCCTGATCAGAGTCCACACAAATGTGAACCCCATTTGCTTTGACATTGCACAATTAACCACTTGCCAAGAAGACGGCAAGCAATATTGGCTCGCTAGAAACGCTGCAAAATTTAAGCAGCACCTGACCGGAGAATGCCCTATCAGAGACTGGTTCTGTATGGAAGAATTGAACAATATAGAAGGAGTTGCTGACTTGATAAAAGAAAAGCCATTGACCGTAAGAAAAAGTGAGATAGAAGAACCCCTAAGTAAAAATTTGTTTATAGACCTAATTGAAAAGATTAGCCACGAGCTAAACCTTACAAATTGCTGGGTATGTGGGAGCACTCAAATGGCCGATGTATGGCCATGGGAGGGGACGAGTTTAGCACCCCTTGACATCTTAAGATGGAAATTGATGAGACAAGAACCCCCAAATGAAAAAGAGAGGAGAAAAGAACAATGGGATTTGAAATCTAAAATAATTGGGGAAGAGTGTATAAGGAGGACAGGGAAAAGGTATAAGGTGTTTGTAGGAGCAATGGCTTGCAAAAGGTACCTAATAGTAAAAGAGATGAAACAAGAATGGGTCCCTAGAGAGCCCGAAAGTACTGGTCCATAGGAAAGAAAAAGGCAGGGTGCATTTATCATGAGGGATATGATCTACATGAATGTGCAGACCAAGGGATAAACCCCTTCTGGGGAATCAGAGAAATCTCTAAGTATTGGGAATACCCGTATGATGTACAAAACACTTCATGGAGAGCTCCACAGCACCTCTTTTGGATATGCGGGGATAAAGCATATACTCACCTCCCGGGAAACTGGGCAGGCAGCTGCACAATAGGAATTATAAAACCCTCTTTCTTTTTATTACCCCGAGAATCAGGGAACCACCTAGGCATACCCCTCTATGATACCCTAAAGAAAGTCAATAAGAAGAGGAGGTCTGTTATCGACATGGGGAGCACCCAAAAATGGAAGGGGAAAATATGGACCCCAGGAGAGATAGTAAGAACCTATGGGCCAGCAACCTGGGCTCAAGATGGGTCCTGGGGGTACCGGACACCAATTTATATGTTGAACAGGATCATTAGACTACAAGCTGTGCTTGAAATAATTTCTAATAAGACTGCCCTAGCCCTCGACCACATCAGTAATCAATTGGCCCAAACCCGAGCAGTTGTCTACCAAATTAGGCTAGCAGTCGATTATCTATTGGCAAATGAGGGTGGCATATGCGGGAAGTTTAACTCCTCAGAATGCTGCCTAGAGATTGATGATAAGAGTGAAGTAATTAGAAACATATCAAAAGAGATCAGAAAAATTGCATATGTCGGTACCCAAGAGTGGACCCCTCTCATGAACACCGACTGGTGGGACAATTTTTGGTCATGGAAAGGAGATTGGTGGAAGAAAATAATGTTGGTAGCCATAAGTGCTCTTGCTAGCCTCCTACTACTCCCTTGCCTACTACCCTGCCTAATTCGGACCATAACGTCCGCCGTACAGGCCAGCCTCCAAATCCCCGAAATTGGTACCCAAAAACCCGTGAACATAATGAAATTAAGTCCACATGAAGAAGAGTTAGACACAGCAAAGCAAATTTATGATCAGTATCAAGACCTAAAAAGGGCATATTCCCAGGAGTCAGAACTAGTTGATTGATGCGGGCGAAAAGCCCGATCAAAGAAATAAAGGGGGGATTGAAAGGAACAAAAACCAGTACCCCCACAAAACTGTATAGGCCACTCAGTTATTGTTTAAAATGTTTAAATTGTTTAAACCCATGTTAAGCATTTGCTTTGTTATCTGTACCCTTGCTGTACCCCATTTTCCCTGATACCCAAGTTGTATGCCCTCCTTCCCAAGTCCCTCCCTTCCCTTTCCGGGTCAGCTCTCTGTTGCTCCCTGCCAGCCTGCCTGTCAAGATCTCAGGACACCGCCCATATGCAAATGAACCCGACCAATGAGAAAAGACACCCAGCATGCTCAGCTCCACCAAAAGGTCGCCGTGACTTAAAAAGCAGTTGACAGGAGAAGCACCCCTAGAGCGAGCCCAAGTTCATCGAGTTCCTGGGAACCCCCGTGAGGGCGAACTCCCGGCCCTGAAGCATAGCAGCAGGAACGACGTGGACCTCCTCCTCAGTGGTGTCCCCAGGCGTCTACAGGGAGCAACGGAGGCGGCGTGCGACCCCCCCCCCGAGCTTCCCCAATTTTAATAAAGGCAATCAAAGGAGTAAAAACGATCTCCTGCCCTATTTATTTTTAACACCTGTAAGGCATATGTGTGGTCAGGAAACGCCATCGGTAAGTTGCGGGAGACATCCCACACACAACTTGTGCCTCTACAGTGTGCTTGCAAGCTGAAATTGCAGTTGGTGTCTGCTCAGTTGTATTTGGTTGCCAGCACAGAGAGCTGCTGAGCTGTTGTACCGAGCCAGGGGGGCTCGGGCTGTGGTTGCTGGCAGAAGGGGATTTCGCCGTTTGTTGCATTGTAGAGGGCTCAGTTTGGTGGAAATTTGGGGCCTAGCACTCGTAAGAGTAAATCCTGGTCTATGGTTGTTATGCTGTGTGAATGTGTCCTGACTGTGAGAACGATTGTGAGAGAGTTTGTTGAGATGTGCTATTAGTAAAAAAATGAGTGAGAGTTTGGACCTGAGGTTCCCTTTTTGGGCGACTGAAATGGCCGGGAAAAAACGAGACGAGTGGGGCACATGATTAAAGCGTTTGATAGCGCTGCATGTTGTGTAAAACCCTTAATAAAAAGCCCCCTCCCCGCTGTGACTGTGGTGTGTGCGTACTTCGGTTCGGGGGACGGTATTTACTGTAACACCCGGTGTTCATGTTAAAAGGGTTCGGACTCCCAGAGTTGTTCAGGCCTGGTGTTCAGGTGGTTTTGCCTGTGGAATTTGAGATACAGAGGTTGAGTGCTTTAGTATAAGTATAATGGGTTTGTAAGTGTTTGCCGCAGGAATAATAAGGTTGTGGTGCTAGTGTGCATGGAAGAGATGTTTTGTCCATGTGTAAGTGAGTTAGAGTTGTGTTTTGGAGCTGTGGTGTATTTTTGAGGCAACACTGTTATCTTGTGTCAAAGGTTGTAAGTGCAGCACAGGCTGAGTAAGAAATAGTAAAAGTGGTTTGTTTGAAGGAGTTGATCAGTCTCTGGGAGCTGAGACATGAATGCTTTTGAAGCAGACTGGGGAGAGATAAAGGCCAGGACCAGTCTGGCAAGGAAGAATAGAAGCCTTTGATAAGGGCTTAGTTGTGATTTTACGTACGGAGGTTGTGTTTGTAGATGCTGATTGCTAGAATTATAATAGGAGTAGTTTAAGTCTGAGAATCCAATCTGGCCAGATGAATAGAGAGAATTCCTTTGCCTCAGTGGTTTGGGCACAATTTGTGGGAGCTTCTGAATTCAGTCCATCTTGGTAGCTTGACTGGGGAAGAGGAGAATAATATATTTAGAATGTTTCTAATGGACATCTGCTGGGATGACCATTAGTGGCTTTGGATTGGGAGCTACAACTGTGAATGAAGAATTTAGCAAGTCAAGAAGGAGTGAATGGAATAGCTTGTACTTGTGGGAATTTTCCTGCAGCTTTTGGTGCATCTAGAGGTTGGCATTGTGCTGAGTTGTTAAAACTGAAAATCAAAGTTAGAGACACTCTAAGTAGTTAAAGTTACAAATGGTATGTTTATTAACACCAGCGGGCGGCATGGGAGTTGTCTCCAAATGGCGTGACCACATCATCCAAGGTTCTTTGCCCTCTATTTATTTCCCAAGATCTTACATACAATACATGTGCATAACCCCAGCACCTCCCATCCCCGCTCTGTATAAAAATGAAGCTATTAGTCCTTCATGTGTGCGCAATTCTTCGCTTGAATTGGGTCAGTGGTCTCAAGTTGGGTCAGTGGTCTCAAAGGATGAAGTCAGGAGAGTCTTCATCAGGTCTCTATGACCCTCTGGCACTACTCAAGGTCCCCTGCTTTGTGATTGATTGATATAAAGTTCAGGTGCTGGTCATTGTTCTTACTGGTTTCAATCTGTTCTTATACAGTTCACTTCCTCCATTTTCTTCTAAAAACAAAACTAAAATGAGCTCATAATGGCAAACAATACATCAATTAGCTCGAGCTTAAGAAACTGATAATTATGAACCTCCCAGTTTTTTTAACTAACTTACATTCTGATCAATATGAATTGCTTCTAACCCTTAGCCAAAATCTTAACTCTTTAAAATCATGATTCACTAATTCCTTCCAATCACTCCCAGTATGGTCTCAGTTGCCTCCAGCTAGATCAACCCCCTCAGTCCCAGTATGATGCCATTTGCTCCCAGCGTGCTCCCAGTGGCTCCCAGTCACCCCCAGTATGGGGGATGATGTGCAGGGTGTGTTCCCAGTCACTCTCAGGTACTCCCAGTGTTAGTCCAGACACTCCCAATATAATCCAAAGATGAGCCCAGTGTGGTCCCAGTCACTGCCAGTATGAACCAGTTGCACCCCACATGGTTCCAGTTGCTCCCTTTCACCTTCACATCTCTTCCAGTCATCCAAGTCTCTCCCAGTGTACCCCAGTTCCTTCCAGCATGATCCCATTTGCTCACAACCACTCCCAGTCACACTCACTGCCAGTATGATCCCAGTCACCTCCAGCATGACCCCAGTTCATCCCAGTATAAGCCCAGTTGCTTCCAATCAGCCCCAGCATGCACCCAGTCACTCCCAGAGCCTTGCAGCTCCTAGCATGATCCCAGTTGCTCCCAGCTGCTCCTGGTCACCCTCAGCATGATCCCAGTCACTCCCAGTATATCCCAATTTCCTCCAACATGGCCTCAATTGCCCCCTGCAGGCTCCTCACTTCCAGTATGATCCCAGTATGATCCCAGTGTGATGTCAGTACAAACCCAGTGCAATCCCAGTCACTGTATGATCCCAGTACAAACCAGTCACTCCCAGTGATGCCATTTCTGGGGTACACAGCCCCTCCCCTCCCACATTCCGACCTGTCCTGGCTCCATCCCCGCTCCTCCTGAAAGCTGTGAGATGTCAGGGGAATGGGAGTGAGGAGGAGGAGGGAGGGAGAAAGAGGAGGAGCAGCAGCAGGAAGCAGGACGAGAAGAGAAAAGAAGAGGAAGAACTGGGCAGCTCCAGCGCTCCCTGAACTCGCAGCAACCCAGGACCATTGCGTCCCATCCCACAGGTACCCGGGGAGGAGGAGCTCACCCCAGATGTCCCAGAGGTGCCTGGATTTGGGGTTTTTTTGGGAGGATGTTGGAGTGTGAAAAACGAGGTTCACCTTTCTGGTAAAATTTAAAAGGTTTAATAAAAAGACAAAAAGAGACACAAAAGGAAAGGGCTAAAATAAAAGTTACAGCTGGGTGCTTGGCATTCAGACAAGAGCACAACTACTAACTTGGAAACACAATTTAAATGCATCAGCCTGTTCCATATTCATAGATCACCAAGCATTATTCAAACATTTTTTTGAGTTTAGATGTTCTTTTGCTTGGTTTCAACCTTTCAGCTGCCTTCATCCCGTCTTGTAGATAAAATCAATATTTTATTGCTCTTGTGGTTCCATCTGCTGTCCTTACACTCCCTTATAAAAGAGGGTCAATAAATTCTTCCTTCGGGGTTCTGGTGTCTGTCACTGTTGTCTTCATCCAGATAGAATAATCCAAAAATGTGAGGAATTTCCTGATTATCTTAACCTTTCTCTGAGTTAGCTACATGAAAAAAAGCATTTTAACATCACACAGTTTCCATTTTACATTTTTATATTATGCTATAGCCTAAGAAATATATATTTTATCACACTACTATTTCTAGTTTTGTTAATATAAGAAAAAACCCTATATTTATACAGCAAAGTTATTCCAACATTATACATATAGCATTCATTTTAAAAAAGCCAGTAATATAACATGTATTTATAACAGGAGCTTGCCGGGCTCCAAAGCTGGGCTACAGAAGCCCCTCGGGGGGACATCGGGGGGTCCCTAGGAGGTGTTTTTGGGGGATCCCAGTGGTGGCAAAGCCCTGGCAGGGGGTGGAGGGATGCGGGTCCCCTGTGGTGGGGGTTGGGCTTCCCAGACCGGGCCCTGCGAGCTCTGCCGGGCCACCTGGGGACCGTGCAGGACCGGCGGGGGCAGGGGGACACCGGGTTTGGGGAGCCCGGGAGAGCCGCGGCTTCCCTGAGCATGACTGCTGAGATAGGAGAGCCCCAGAACCCCAAAGTGGGGACTGTGAGATGGGGGGACCCCTGGGATTGCCAGGATCCTGGCAGGGGTGCTGGGGCTGGAGGGGCGAGATGGCTGGGAAAGGAGTTCAGGGGTCCCAGTGCCAGAAGTGGCTGCTCCCAGTATGAGCCCAGTTGCTCCCAGTGTGGTTCCAGTTTCCTTGGCACTTCCAGTATGAGCCCAGTCACTGCCAGCCCTTCCCCCTTATGATGCAGTTTGCCCCTAGCATGGTCCCAGTTGCTATCAGTTGCTCTCACTTTCATCCAGTGTGTTCCAAGCTGCCCCTAGCACAGCCTCAGTAATTCCCAGTACGATTCCAGAATGAGTCCAGTATGATGCCAGTCTCTCCCAGCAGGGCCTCAGTCACTCACACTTGTTCCCAATTTCCCCCAGCAGGGTCCCAGTTTCCCCCAGCACATTCCCAGTGGCTCTCAGTGTGGTCCCAGTCACGACCTGCATGTCTCAGGTGCTCCCAGTATATCCCAGTTGTCCTGAACATTTTTAGAGTCGTTTCCAGGCACTCCCAGTTACCCCAGCATGGTTCAGTTGCCTCCAGTTTTATCCCAGTCACTGCCAGTACATCCCAGTTGTCACCAGCAAGCATCCTGTCATTTCCATTTGCTCCCAGTGTATCCCCACGAGCTCTCAGCATGGGCCTGGTAGCTCCCAGTAACCCCCAGTCAGGGTCCAGTCACACCACTTTAATCCCAGTCTGATGCCAGTCACTCCCAGTATGATGCCAGTTGACTCCAGTGTGATCCCAGTTGCTCCTTGTCAATTTCAGCATGACCCCAGTAGCCTCCAGTATGATCCTCATGGCTCCCAGTCTTTCCCAGTATATCCCAGTCACTCCCAGCATGCTCCAGGTCATTCCCAGTTCCTCCCAGTTGCTTTCAGTGCGATTCCAGTAGCACACAGTCTCTCCCAGTCAACCCCAGTAGGAGTCCAGTCACCCTGAGTGTTATCCCAGCTGCTGCCAGAATAATTCCAGTTGTTCCCAGTTCCTCCCAGTGAGGTTCCATTGTCCCCAGTAGAGTTACAGGCACTTCCAATGTATCCCAGTTGCACCAGTAAGGTTCTGGTTACCTCAGAATGATCCCAGTCTTTTCTAGTTTCTTCCAGTTGCCTCCAGCATGATCCCAGTTTCTGGCAGTTTCCCAAAGTGTGGTCCCAGTTGCTCCCAGTATGACTCCACTTTCCCCACTTGTGGTCTCAGTCCCCTCAGCATGGTCCCAGTCCCTTCCAGTTAATGCCAGCTGCTCCCACTGTGTCCACATTTTCCTCCCAACAGTAGCTCCCAGTAACCCCCAGTCAGGATCTGTTCACACCCATGGTAATCCCAGTGGCTCCCAGGATGAACCCAGTAGGACCCAGTCACCCCCAGTATGACCCCAGTCACTTCCAGATACTCCCTGTTGGGGAGGATGAAACAGGAAAACCTTATAAATATGACTTCTTTGTAGTTAATATAAAACATACAAGTGAAATAGAGTTGAAGGCAAGTTTCGTTGTCTAAGATGCCAAGCTTTAGTAACTGAACAACTGGAAAACAATGGTATGGTCAGCTGAAAGTAAATCCCCCTTTATGAAACAATGCCCTTCTCCTCCCTGAAAGTCTAAGGGTCAGAGCAGACCCTGCTAGCTCGGCAGGAGGGGTCCAAAGAATAGTTTTTAGAGTTTAAAATGTAACACTGTATGGTAATGTAGTGATTCCTATAGGCTGTATGTAAATGTTAGAGGATTTGTATCTTGTACTAGATTGGTTGGTGTAAATTAGAATATTCAGTAAAGAAGAAGATTTAATGTATTGTAACGGGAACATCGCTCTCTCTCTCTCTCTCTTCTTCCTCCTCTCTTGCTCCTTCTCTTCTTCACTATCTTCTAACTCTCTCAGACCTACTCTGAGCTGCAGCTGGCAGCTCGTAGCAGGGCCCTTTCACCCACGCCCTATGCAATAACCAGCATGCTTAAAAACTAGGCTTGACTCCAGAGATCTCTTGTCTCCGTCCGTCACACCTGACCTGTTGTTCCCACACTCCCAGTATTATTCCAGTGACTGCCTGTCACTCCCAGTTTGAGCCCAGTTGCTCCCAGTCACCTCCAGCATGGTTCCAGTCACAGCCAGAACCTTTTGAGTCATTCCCAATCTGATTACAGTAGGATCCCAGTATGACCCCAGCATGGGCACAGCTGCTCCCATTAACCCCCAGTGTGATTTCAGTCTCTCCCAGTGTATCCCAGTTGTTCCCAGCATGTTCCCAGTCACTCCCAGTTGTTCTCAGTTGCTTCCAGCCTGATTCCAGTTGCTCAAAGACACTCCCAGTCACCCCCAGTGCAGTTCCAGTTGCTGCCAATATGATCCAGTATGATCCCAGTCTCCTCCAGCATGGGCCCAGCCTCTCCCACTGTGATCCCAGTAGGATCCCAGTGTCCCCCAGGGACCTTGCAGAGCCCCAGCCATGCTGTTTGCCCCCAGCCTGCCCACGGCCAGCCTGGGGCTGCTCCCAGTGCTTTTCTGGGCTCAGCATTGGCCTGGGCAAAGTGTTCTGGAGAGAGCCTGGGCAAGGAGCCTGCAGCCCCCAGGCCCTGGCCTGAGGCGTCAGCGCTGCCCCAGCAGTACCCATGGCCTGTCCCTGCTGCAGCCCCGGCACTGCCACCCCCAGCACTGTGCCCGGCCCCGAGAGCACTCAGGCCGTACAGCAACACCAGGGCCAGCAGGGCAGCGGGGCAGGGCCATGGCAGCAGCACTGGCAACACCAAGGGCTGCTGCTGCTGCTGGGCACAGCTGCTGTGCCAGCACTGATCTGCCCCCAGCTCTGCACACAGACATTGCTGCTGCAGCTGCAGAGAAGGGAACCAAAGGGGGATCTCTGCAGAAACCTTGGCTGGGAGATCCTTGAGTTCCTTTAAATCCACCAAGAGCACAGCCCCTCATTGACACAGTCTGTGGCCACAGGGAAGGTGGAGAGAAGCAAAATGAGGAATGGCAGACACAATGGCACATTTCCTTGTGGACAAGAGAAAAAAAAAAACAGGAAAAAAAAGCTCACAACCAAACCAACAAGAAGTATCAAAGATGATATTTATTACTAGTGATTTGCACAAATTGGCCAGCAATTTAATGTTTCTGAAAGCATCTTGTGATCAGTGTCCACACTGCAGCCTTGAGCTCCTGGTTCCTCAGGCTGTAGATGAGGGGGTTCAGGACTGGAGGCACCACCGAGTACAGAACTGACAGGGCCAGATCCAGGGATGGGGAGGAATGGAGGGGGGCTTCAGGTAGGCAAATGTGCCAGTGCTGATGAACAGGGAGACCACAGCCAGGTGAGGGAGGCAGGTAGAAAAGGCTTTGTGCGTCCCTGCTCAGAGGGGATCCTCAGCACAGCCCTGAAGATTTGCACATAGGAGAAAACAATGAACACAAAACAACCAAATGCTAAACAGACACTAACAGCGAGAAGTACCAGTTCTCTGAGATAGGATTTGGAGCAGGAGAGCTTGAGGATGTGTGGGATTTCACAGAAGAACTGTCCCAGAGCATTGCCATGGCACAGGGGCAGGGAAAATGTATTGGCTGTGTGCAGCAGTGAATAGAGAAAGGCACTGGCCCAGGCAGCTGCTGCCATGTGGGCACAGCTCTGCTGCCCAGGAGGGTCCCGTAGTGCAGGGGTTTGCAGATGGACACGTAGCGGTCGTAGCACATGATGGTCAGGAGGGCAAGCTCCTCTGTGATAAAGAAGGAAAAGAAAAAGAGCTGAGCAGCACATCCTGTGTAGGAGATGGTATTGGTGTCCCAGAGGGAATTGTGCATGGCTTTGGGGACAGTGGTGCAGATGCAGCCCAGGTCGCTGAGGGCCAGGTTGAGCAGGAAGAAGAACATGGGGCTGTGCAGGAGGTGGCCGCAGGCTACGGCGCTGATGATGAGGCCGTTGCCCAGGAGGGCAGCCAGGGAGATGCCCAGGAAGAGGCAGAAGTGCAGGAGCTGCAGCTGCCCGTGTCTGCCAATGGCAGCAGGAGGAAGTGGCTGATGGAGCTGCTGTTGGACATTTGTTGTCTCTGGACCTTGGGTTCTGTCAGGCAGAAAAGGACAGAAAAGTTTTAGAGGAAATATCTGTAACCAAAATCAAAACCATTTTCCATACACCCTTCCATGAAACCACAGACACCCTTTTCTTTTTTAGAGTTCTGGAGTTTTCTAGATAAGCTCCCTCATATCTCTCCTGGTAATCTTGGATATCAGAAACCCTCAGGATTTCTGCTGTCCCCAGGGAGAACAGAGAAAAAGTGATGTGACGCAAAGTGATGAGTGTATAGTGACTGGACAGGGTCTGTCATTCTGACCTGTTCAGAATTTCCCTGGGTTTTAGCCTTTCTTAGATGGGGGGTGATCAGCTTCCCACGTTTCCCCTAAAAAAATCACCAGATACTGCTCAGAGCAGCTGGATCCACCACAGCCCAGCTCCACATTTGTAGCCAAGGACTCACATTGCTCATTTCACCACCCCAACAGCATTTTCAGTTCCACAACCCTCTGCCTTTCCCCATGGGTCTTTCAGATAACACAAAGATGCTCCAGGACAGGTTTGCATCCTGGAGTGAAGCTCCCAGCTTGCACTGAAATCTCAGGGACACTCCCAAGTGTCCCTAGGATAGCATTGGACTCAGGGAGATGCAGCTCCTGCCCCGGCTGCACTGACAGCATTGCCCACAGCCGGGCACTGGGGACAGCGTCACCCTGAGCCAGCTGTGCCCCCTGCCAGAGCCCCCCAGTGCCGGGCAGCTGCTCCCAGCCCTGTGCTCTGCAGAGGGAACTGGCCCGGGGCTGCACAGCTGCCCCACGGCTCTGCTGCAGCTCTGCCTGCACAGGAGGGGCTGCACGCCTTGGAGCCCCGGCCCTGAGGGCAGAGGCTTGGCTGGGGGACAGGAGGGAGGGGACTTGTTCAGAGGGAGGGGCTGCACTGCAGGGGCTCCTATGGAATCTCTGAACTCTCCCTGCCACAACATTTCTGGCTTTTGTTTTCTCTCATTTCCTCATCTTCTCTCTGTTTCCTGGAGATTTTCCTCCTGTAGGTGTTCCCTGTGCCTGAGCTCTCCCTGCCAGCACTCCCAGAGCCCAAATCTCTGTGCACTCTCCTTGGCCCTAAAGAACCCTGGCTGTTTGCAGGGCACTGGCTGGGGGCAGGGTCTGTTTGCAGCCTGGAGAAAGGATAGCTCAGACTAAGCCTGATCACTAAGAGCTGAATGTCCCTGGGACTTGTCAAAATGAAAGATGCTTTTATCATTTGTGCTCCCTCTACCCAGTATCTAATAAAAGGAAATATTAGATAATAGATAATTAGATAATATTAAAAGTCTTAAGAAATAGTCTTCAAAATAGTCTTAAGAAATGTCCTCATTTTAAAATAAATCCGTGTCTTGGAAATATTTTGGGAGTGGGCAGAAGCTCTCAGTGTGTCAGAGCTTCATGAGCATTTCACCTCCCCTGCACCAGAAATACTCAGAGAGTTGTACTCACAGAGTCTGTAGGTGTTGGGATGTTGCAGCTTGAGGAGATCCCTGCAGGAGCTGCAGCTGCATTGTCCTGCAGCCAGAGGTTCCTGTGCCAAGGGCTGGCAGTGATTCTCCCCCAGTCCCTTCTCAGCACCTTCCCAGTCCTGAGTGATTGAAGCTCTCTGTGCCTGTGTGCTGTGCCCGGGGTGGCTGCAGGCAGTGCCCCAGCCCTGCTGGGCTGGCAGAAAAGCTGCTCATCCAGAGAAATGTGTTTTTAAGCTCTTCTTGGTTACCAGGATCTCCCTCTGGATGATGAGCTCAGCCCAGCTCATCAGCACAGACACAGCACAAGGACTTTAATGACCCTCTCAGGGCTTTGTGCTGAGGCCCTGAACATCAGTCCCTGAGAGGGAGCTGAAGAAACCTCTCCAGAACTCCAAGGCAGAAGCCAACTCCAAAGTTTCTGGAAGTTTTAATGGGTCCCACTGAGGGACACGACACAGAAAGTGTCCCCAGGCCCCGGCAGAGCAGAGAACTGCAGGCAGTGATGACAGGTGGGGACAAAGAGAAGCCAAGTCTTGGTGCCCTGGGCCACAGCAGCCTCTGTGCCACCAAGGACACTGAGGAGACCCCTTGTCCTGAGGCCCTGGGGCCTCCTGGCACAGCCCTAGCAAGGCTGGGCACTGTCAGCCCCTTGTGCTGCCCTCAGCATCCCCCTGCCATGCCAGTGGCCTCCAGGATGTGCTGGAAGGAGTCCCTGGGGAAGGAGCCTTGGTCAGCAATGGCCCTGGGGGGCTCCTTCATGCTGCCAGGGACTGCAGGTTTTTCCAAGGACTTTGGGTTTGGCTTTTGCCTTGGAGTCTCTGAGAGTTTCTCTGCAATCCTGGCCTTCAATTCTCTGCTTTAATGAGTCCCTTGAGGGGGTTTGTCAGTAACAACACTCAGTGGGGCTCATTAATGCTTCAAGGTACTTCAGTTATTTTAGGGTACTTGGTGTTTCCATTTGAAAACTGACTCTAGGAAAAGTTTGTGTTATCATGGCCCCAATTATCTCCTTTAACAAGTCCCTAGGGATTCTTATTCAGTAAAAGCACTCAGTGGGGCTCAATAATACTTCAGGATACTCAAAGTTTATTGCAGAACGTTTTTTGACACTATGTTTGAAAGTTTTGTGCAATCATGGCCCCAATTATCTGCTTTAACGAGTCCCGTGGGATTCTTAGCCAGTAACAACACTCAGTGGGGTTTATTAATACTTCAGAGTACTCAGGGTTAGTTTAAGTACTTCTTTTTGCCACTGAGTCTCTGAGAAGTTTTTGTGCAATCCTGGACTCCAGTTCTCTGCTTTAATGAGTCCTGTGAGAGCTTTGCACTGACACACAGTGGGGCCCAGTAATGCTTTGAGATACTCAAGATTTTTAAGATACTTTGGATTTTCCTTTGAATTTTCCATCTCTCGCTGAGTCTCTGAAGGTTTTTGTGCAATCCTGGCCTCCAGTTCTCTCCTCCAAGGAGTCCATGAAGAGCCTGTGTTGGGGATTGACCATAGTGGGACCCATTAATGTTTTGAGACACTTTGGGTGTTTCCTCTGGCTTTGACTCCTGGAAAGGTTTATGCAATCTCCTCTCAGGCCCTGAGGTTCCAGGGCTCAGCACCAAATGCACCACGGGGTTCATTGGGATCAAGCAAGTCCTGACAAACCATGGCTGTGCCTTGATTTCCCTCTGGCCTCGTGCAGTTCACTAGGAAGTCTTTTCTCCTTGATTTTTGAGGAAATATTTAAAAACCCCCAATATTCCTATTTTCAAGGGTGTATTTTTCTCTTCAGAGAAGAGATGACTGCAACATTCAGGGATTGATATTGATCCAGCGTCACTCCTCAGGAGGTCTGGCCTGCTCAGTGAAGCTTTGCCTTGAGGTCTGACCCAGTGTGGACAACCTTGCTCCACATTCCCCAACCCCATCCTGTGTCTCCTCACTCACCTGGGACCTGCTTTGCTAAGACAATTGGCTGCACTCAGCCAAAAGAGAGGTTTTTCTTCTTTTTTTTTTTGAGCAATCTAAATCTCCAGAGTTTCAGACAATCTCCTCAAGTCTGAATCATTAAAAACAGATATGATCATGGACAGAGACTATCTAACTAGTTTAAGTTAGAAAGTTTATGTTTATTAACAACAGCGAGTGGCAGGGCAGTCATCTCCAAAAGGTGTGACCGCCCGTACAAGGTTCTTTGCCCTCCATTTATTTCCCAAGATCTTACATACAATACAAATGCATAAGCCCAGCACCTCCCATCCCCACTCTGTATTAAATGAGGCTATCAGTCCTTCACACATGCCCAATTCTACTCTTGAATTGGGTCAGTGATCTCAAAGGATGAAGTCAGGAGAGTCTTCCTCAGGTCTCTGTGACTCTCTGGCACAATCCAAGGTCCCTGCTTTGTGATTGATGGATATAAAGTCCAGCTGCTGGCCATTGTTCTACTGGTTTCAATCTGTTCTTATAAAGGTTCACTTACTGCATTTCCTTCTATAAACAAGCTCATAATGGCAAACAATACAACAATTAGCTCTAGTTAAGGCATCTAATAATCATTATCCTATCATTTGCTTATCTACTTTATACCCTGATCCATATAAATTACTACCATCACTTAGCTAAAATCTTTACTCTTTAAAATCATGATTCAGTGTCCCCCGAATGTTGGGGTGCCCCCTGAATGTTGGAGTGTCCCTCCACAGCCCCCCCCCCCCCACCGAGGGTCATCTGTGTCCACGTTCACCAGGAGGAATCGACGGTGGCCGTCATCTTCTCCCGGCCTGTCAGGGTGAGTGGGGACACATGGGAACCCCCAAAATCACCTGGGTATTCCAAAAAATTACTTGGACACACCTGGCTATCTCCCCAGATCACTTTGGTACCCCCAAGAAATCACCTGGATCTTCCCTGGAATCACCTGGGTATACCTGAGTATCCCCCCAAGTCTCCTGGGTACCCCCAAAAAATCACCTGGATCCCCCCAAAAATCACCTGGGACTGCCAAAAATTACCTGGATACCTCACAAATCACCTGGGTACAACTGGGTACCTTAAAACCCACCTGGGAATCCTCAAAAAATAACCTGGGTACTCCTAAAAAATCACCTGGATACACCTGGGTACTGTCGTGGGTCAGGTAGCCAAAGAATGTGTATTCTATTTCATCTGTTGTAAAAGCAGATATTTCTTTATCTCTTGTAACTCCAGGGGGGAGGGGGGCAGATGCCCTCTGATAATGGGCCAGCTGTTAAAGCCAGGTGTGGCCGTGTTTCTTATCTCCTTCACCTCCTGTCCATCCTCCAGGGAGATATCTTCTGCTAATGGGCCATTAAGGCTCATCAAGGACATGACTGTTTCCAACACTCTTACCAACAGTGTCAGGTCATATCCCTGACTCTGTCAGGGTGTTTTTTCCAAGACTTCTGTTTTGCTTGCTTGCTTGTCTTTGTACTGCTGCATTTGTATTTTGGTGGGTTTGTTGTTGTTATTGTTGTTGTTGTTTATTCCTACTAAAGAACTGTTACTCCTATTCCCATATCTTTGAACGCCCCTAATTGCAAAATTATAATAATTTGGAGGGGAGGTGGGTGACATTCTCCATTCCAAGAGAAGCTCTGGCTCTCCCTGGCAGACAACTGTCTTTCAAAACCAAGACAGCTGCTTTAAGAGCCCCCGCTCTTGTTGGGTCCTGCTATAACTGCCCTTAAAAGAGCAACACCACTCCTGTTGATTCCAGTACGGAGCCCTGGCACGTTTTGGGGTCCCAGGTGGCGGTCCAAGGTGGGGTTTGGGGGTGCCAAGAGGAGTTTGGGGCTCGCAAGAGGGGTTTGTAGGTACCAGAAGGATTCAGAGGTACCTGGGTGATGCTGATGATGGTGATGTGGACCCCGTGCTGGGTGTAAACATGCATGAGGGGTTCCTGGGGAAGATTTTGCAGATCCCGGGGGTTTTTGGGGTCATGGTGCAATTTTGGAGGTTCCCAAGGGTTTTTCATGGGTCCTAAAGGGGGGGATTAGGTGATCCCAGGGGGATCCCAGGGCTGCTTTTGGGTACGTGCTGGTGACAGAGATGGGGCCCCTGTGCCAGGTATAAACCTTCTCAAGGGGGTCTGACAGTGGTGTTGGGAGGTCCTGTGGGAATTTTGATGACCTGAGAGGGTTTGGGGGGCAGTATGTATGGCTTTTTGCATTCTTGATGAGTTTTTTAGGGTCCCAGGATGTTTTTGTGATCCTGGGGCGGTTGGGGAGTCCCAGAAAGATTTGAGGATTCCTGGGAGGTTTTGGGGATACCTGGGCCATGCTGGTGACAGAGCTGGGGACCCCGTGCCAGGTCTGACCCTTCTCACTGTGCACGGGCAGTGTCAGCGTGTTCAGGGAGATCCTGAGGGCCAGGGGGGGTTACTCAAAATCCCAGGGGATCCCAAGAGCTCAGGGACCCCCTGAACTCCCCTCACTGCTGGATCTGCTGCAGGCAGGGGGGCACCAGCACTCGGCCCCACCCCCACCATCACAGGGGGACAGAAATGGGGGAGGGGCACAGACAGGTCAGGGGGGAAAGTGCTGGGGGAGGGGGTACGGAGGAATTCTGTGGAATCTCCATGTGGGAGTGAGAGGGGACCCAGAAGGAGTTTGTGGGGACTGGGTGGGTATTGGGGAAACCTTAGGACTCTGGTAGGGGGTGATGAAGGCAAAGCACAGGGAAACTCCCATGATGGGTTTGGGGGGGAACTGGATTGGAGCTTCCATGGCAATGGGATGGGGAGGAGATCTGCCCATGGAATTCCATGGGAATGGGATGGCAGTGAGACCCACCTAGAAAATTCCCATAGGAATGGGACAGCAGTGACATCCATACATGCAGGTCGCATGGGAATTCCCATGTTCCCAAATTTTGCCCTCCCAAATCCACATTTCCAAATCCCACATTCCCATGGGAATTCTACCCTCCCCACCTTTATGCTCCAGTGCCTCCCGCCCATATCTGACATATTTCCAGAGACATCCCAGGCAGGTGTGCCCCAGGGGATTTGTTCATTCCTCAGCCTCCATCTCACTCTGTTCCCAGTGCCTCTTGGTGACCTGGGCACCCAGGAATCCCCCAGATCCCATCTGGAAGGAGAGGAATTCCCCCCCATCAGAGCCGGGCCAATCGGATCCACAGACATTCCCATGAGACAGGAGGTCACAGCTAGAAACCTCCTGCAGGTGTGCACACCTGGGGAGGGATTGGACCCACCGAGACACACGGAATTGTGTCCCAGCCCCACAGGGCCCCATTCCAGCCCTACAGAGCCCCAGAGTCTGATGGAGACCCACAGAGCCTCATCCCAGCCCCTTGGATCCGCATGGATGCACATCCCAGCGCCCCAGATCCCGGCCCAGCCCCACGGATCCCCACTGCAGTCCCACAGGTGCCATGGCAGCCCCACAGATCCCCCAGCCCCGGCTCACCGCCCTGAGCCCCGCTCTGGCTGTGCCGCTCCTGCAGCATCTGCAGCTCCCTGCTGGCCCCGTGCCGGTGCCGCTCCTTGTGCCGGCTCCGGCCATCCCAATATCCCAGCTCGGCTCCGGCCGCCATCCCCGGCGGCTGCGGCTCCGCCCGGCCCCGCTGGCTGTGGCGGCGCTGGAAGGGGATCCCATCCAGGGACCCCATGGAACGGAACTGGGGTAACCCTGGGCCGGGCTCCGACAGCGCCACGGGCAGGGACCGCAGAGAGAGGAGAACTGGGGGGACACGGAGATTTGGGGTCTGGGGGGTCACAGGTGAAGGAAAGGGGGAACAGGGAGAGCTGGGAGAGCAGGGAAGGGGGTTTGGGGGTTCCAGGATTAAGAAAAGGGGATGGTAGGGGTGGGTAGATGTGGGATAGGTGGGCTTAAAAGGGTCCATTTAGTCAGGAAAGGGAGCTCCAAGGTTCCCCGGTGTCCCCATTCCCATCAAAAGGTGGAAAAACCCAGGATGGCTGGGAATAGGGGTCCCAAGTGTCCTCAGTGATATGGGAAGGAGGGGCTGGGTGCTGGGAAAGGCAGGAGTAGGAGTCCAGGGCTCCCAGGGTCAAAGAAAATGGTGGGCCTGGGAGAGGTGGGGTGGCCAGGAAAAGGGTTTGGGGGTCCCTGTGCCAGCAGTGGCTGCTCCCAGTATCAGCCTAGTTGTCCCCCGGTGTGGTTCCAGTTTCCTCGGCACTCCCATTATGAGCCCAGTCACTGCCAGTCCTTCCCCATTATGACGCTGTTTGCCAATAGCATGGACCAGGTTGCTCCCACTTTCATCCAGTTCTCACAGTTGTCCCTTCTATAGTTCCAGTCACTCCCAGTATGATGCCAGTCTGTCTTAGTTTTGAAAGAAGACAGGTATCTGCTAAAAGAGAGGCAGGGCCTCTCTTGGATGGATAATTCAAATCTCTTTCCCTCAAATTATTATAATTTAAAAAATTAAAACGGCTCTCAGGCAGAGATATGGGGATAGGAATAACAGTTCTTTACTAATAGGTATAACAGGTCAAACAAACAACAACAACTACAGCAATTAATAATGAAAACAGAACCAGGGACCTTGACGGAGCTTGGTCCCACAAAACCCGGGGCAGTCTGGTCTCTGGGGACTCCAAAAAAAGGTACCAAGCTGGAACGGTGGGGAATCCCGGGCTGGTGGATCGGATGAAGTTCGGAGCTCAGTCGGTGGTCACTGGAGGGCAGGGATGTCTGGAGGGAGGCCAGTGCGGGCCCGCGGTGCAGTGCAGCTCCAAAACAGCGCCGAGGCAGTGGGACAGGATGCCCAGCCGAGGCAGCTCCAGCAGGGCAGCAAAAAGAGGAATCCGGATCTGGGCACACGAGCAGATGATGGCAGCTCTCTCTCTCTAGGATCAGATCCTGGTGGTGCCAGTGAGAAACTCACGCAGCAATGGCAGCGGCAGCCCTGTCTGCTCCCGACGCAGACCACACCAGAAGTGAAGCTGCCACCCCAGCCCCGTCTTTCTCTCCCCCCTACACCTCGGGGGAAACTCCCGGAGACAAAGGGTGTAGCCAAGTGCCAGCTCCCATGCTTTGTTTTCACCTGAGTACTGATAAGTACCCGGCAATCAGTTGCCTTGCAACTCTTGGGAAAAAATTCTATAGGTGAAAAGGATAAACAAGTCTAACCCCCAACATTAATCCACCCCGAATTTTTTCTCATACTAACATATTACATTTGAATTTAAACTGCTAAACTATATACATACATGCACTACCTCAATTATATACATATATACATGCAGATGTGGGTACGGATACAGTGGCATGGGTAGTTCACCTTAAAACAAGGTCTCCTTGAGGTATGCATCGGGTCTGTCCATCTCTTTGCATTACCTACTAAGTGCAACCTGGTCCCTGAGCGAAGACAACCCCACGGATGGGATTGTCTTTGCTGGAGGCAGAATTAACTCAAACAGTTTTTCCCAGCATACCTCTCATGTGTACCACTGGAACCTTATCCCCATCCATTGTTCTCAGGGCCTCAGACTGGGCAGGGCCTGCTCGGTTGGTGGAACCTCTGGTGTTCACTAACCATGTGGCCTTTGCTAAATTAATCTCCCAGTTCTTGAAAGACTCTTCACTTAGTGCCTTCAAGGTGGTTTTAAGCAGGCCATTGCATCGTTCAACTTTCCCGGCAGCTGGTGCATGATAAGGGATGTGATATATCCATTCGATGCCATGTTCTCTAGCCCAGGTGTTTACAAGGCTGTTCTTGAAATGGGTCCCATTGTCCGACTCAATTCTCTCAGGGGTGCCATGTCTCCAAAGGACTTGTTTTTCAAGGCCCAGGATGGTATTCCGGGCAGTAGCATGGGGCACAGGGTAGGTCTCCAGCCATCCAGTGGTGGCTTCTACCATGGTCAGCACGTAGCACTTGCCTTGGTGGGTCTGGGGAAGGGTGATGTAGTCAATCTGCGAGGCTTCTCCATACTTATATTTAGACCACTGTCCCCCATACCATAGGGGCTTCACCCGCTTGGCCTGTTTGATGGCAGCACATGTCTCACAGTCATGGATGACTTGGGAGATACTGTTTATGGTTAGATCTACCCCTCGGTCTCGTGCCCACTTATAGGTGGCATCTCTGCCTTGATGTCCTGAAGCATCATGGGCCCATCGAGCTAGGAACAGCTCTCCCTTGTGCTGCCAGTCTAAGTCTATCTTTGATCCCTCTATCTTGGCAGCTTGATCTACTTGCTCGTTGTTTCAGTCCTCTTCATTAGCTCTGCTCTTGGGGACATGGGCATCTACATGGCGGACTTTCACAGGTAGCTTCTCTACCCTAGTGGCAATGTCCTTCCACTCATCAGCAGCCCAGATTGGTTTTCCCCGATGCTGCCAGTTGGCCTTTTTCCACCTTTCCAGCCAACCCCACAGAGCATTGGCCACCATCCACGAATCAGTGTAGAGGTAGAGCTTTGGCCACTTCTCTCTTTCAGCAATGTCCAGGGCTAACTGAATGGCTTTGAGTTCAGCAAGTTGACTCGATCCACCTTCTCCTTCAGTGGCTTGTGCAATCTGTCGTGTGGGGCTCCATACAGCTGCCTTGTATTTCCAGTTCAGGCCTACAATGCGACAGGAACCATCAGTGAAAAGAGCGTACTGTGTCTCTTCCAATGGCAGTTGGTTTTACGGTGGTGCTTCTTCAGCCCATGTCACTTGTTCCTGCTCCTCTTCATCCATTTGACCAAAGCTTTCACCTTCCAGCCAGTTGATAATAACTTCCAAAATCCCAGGGCGGTTTGGGTTTCCAATACGGGCGCACTGTGTGATGAGGGCAATTCATTTGCTCCATGTGGCGTCGGTGGCATGGTGGGTAGAGGGAACCTTTCCTTTAAACATCCACCCCAGCACAGGCAGTCGGGGTGCCAGGAGGAGTTGTGCTTCTGTGCCAATCACCTCCGAGGCATCTTGAACTCCTTCATAGGCAGCCAAGGTTTCCTTCTCTGTGGGAGTGTAGTTGGCTTCAGACCCTCTGTAACTTTCACTCCAGAATCCCAGTGGTCGGCCTCAAGTCTCACCTGGCACCTTCTGCCAAATGCTCCAGGAAAATCATTATTCCCAGCTGTGGAGTAGAGCACATTCTTCACCTCTGGTCCTTTCCTGACTGGGTCAAGGGCTACCGCATGAGTGATCTCCTGCTTGATCTGGGCAAAGGCTTGCTGCTGTTCAGGGCCCCAGTGGAAATCATTCTTCTTGCAGGTAACCAGGTAGAGAGGGCTCACAATCTGGCTGTACTCGGGAATGTGCATTCTCCAAAAGCCTATGGCGCCTAGGAAAGCTTGTGTTTCCTTCTTGCTGGTTGGTGGAGACATTGCGGTGATCTTGTTGATTACTTCTGTGGGTATCTGGCGACGTCCATCTTGCCACTTTACCCCTAAGAACTGGATCTCTCGGGCAGGTCTCTTGACTTTGTTCTTCTTGATGTCAAAGCCAGCTTCCAGGAGAATCTGGATGATCTTCTCCCTTTCTCAAACACTTCCATTGCCGTGTTCCCCCACACAATGATGTCATCGATGTACTGCAGATGTTCTGGAGCCTCACCCTTTTCCAGTGCAGCCTGGATCAGTCCATGGCAGATGGTGGGGCTGTGTTTCCACCCCTGGGACAGTCGGTTCCACGTGTACTGCACTCCCCTCCAAGTGAAAGGAAACTGAGGCCTGCATTATGCTGCCAGAGGAATAGATAAAAATGTTAGCAATGTCAATTGTGGCGTACGACCTCGCTGCCTTGGACTCCAGCTCATACTGGAGTTCCAGCATGTCCGGCACAGCAGCGCTCAGCGGTGGTGTCACTTCATTCAATGCACGATAGTCCACAGTCAGTCTCCATTCTCCATCAGACTTGCACACAGGCCAGATGGGGCTGTTGAAGGGTGAGTGGGTTTTGCTGACCACCCCTGGGCTCTCCAGCTCCCGGATCATCTTGTGGATGGGGATCACGGCATCTCGATTGGTCCGATACTGCCGGCAGTGCACCGTCGAGGTGGCAACTGGTACTCGTTGCTCTTCTACCTTCAGGAGTCCTACTGCAGATGGGTTCTCTGATAGTCCAGGCAAGGTGTTCAACTTCTTGATGCCCTCTGCCTCCACAGCAGCTATCCCAAAAGCCCATCTGAGTCCCTTAGGGTCTTTGTAATACCCATTCCGGAGGAAGTCAATGCCCAGGATACACGGGGCCTTTGGGCCGGTTGCAATCAGATGTTTCTGCCACTCCTTCCTGGTCAGGCTCACCTCGGCTTCCACCTGAGTCAGTTGCTGTGATCCCCCTGTCACTCCAGCAATGGAAATGGGTTCTGCCCCCACATGTCCCGATGGCATCAGGGTACACTGTGCACCAGTATCTACCAAAGCTTCATATTTCTGTGGCTCTGATGTGCCAGGCCATCGAATCCACACGTCCAAAAGACTGGTTT
>JAJEOU010002913.1:50489-85259 GCA_021534815.1 Acrocephalus arundinaceus
AATCCATTACCATGACCTTTACACTACAAGTTATTAGAGTTTGTTCCTATCTGAAATCCAAATATCTTGCACATAAGGAACTTGCACTTTCACTTTAAGATCCACAATTACCTGGAAAACCATTTACTGCATCTCTACCAAAAATGTTTCTCACAGCTGAAAGTTAATTACAAATAAAGGCTCCAATTTAGCTCAAAATTTCCAGCCTTTCCAAAGTACAGTTCCATTTGTACACTGGATTTCCATCTTAGATCAATACAGAGGGTGAAAAAAGGACATAATGCATTCCCTTGAATTTTATCCACAAAAATTAGGAAAAACAACACCAAAATACAGCAAACCAAGACTCCAACCTGTCACTGTTGCAGATGTGCTCTCTAGTAGAGCACATTTCCACCATTTCTGGACTATTTCTTCTCTCCCCTTGACACTTCCTGGCTTTTTCAAAATCCTTTCACCCTGAATTGACCATTTAAGTGGGATGTCACCAGTATTAGCACCAAATGCCCCTCTGCTACAACTAAATTCTACCTTTCCTATGAGTTTATCATCACTCAGGTTTTGTCTGCCAAAGAGTCAAACCAAATATTCAAAATGAATTTTGAATCAGTGGTCAGGACCTTGTAACCCAAGACAGCCCCTGCTTTGAGCAAATTTACATTCGTTTGTACTAGCACAGCTTACTAAATGGCCCAGTTATTCTGCCTAAGGGCTTCATCTCTCCCATTTACCAAACCTGTCATTTTTCTCATCCCCAATACAAGTAATTAAAATGTTATCATTATTTCCAGTTCAACAATGAACATGCTCAAAGGTGCTCTGTGGGCCTGGACACAGCATCCTGTTTTCCCACACACACCACTTGGAGCTCTCTTAGCCAGCTCCTCACACAGTTAATATGGGATAAAGAACCAGAGTAATATTATTTTGGTAAATTAGGAAATCATACGGCATTTAAACTCTACGAAAACTTAGAGAATAGCTTTTTAACCTTAAACTAGCAGAATTATCATCACATGTCCACAGTGATACTGAAAGTGCCTTCTTTGCAACATCAAGTACTGCTCTTGTCGATATTACACTTCAGCTTACAAAAGGCAGAGCAATGAAGAGCTTCTAAACAAAACACAAATGGATGACCAGCATCTTTTAAAAAGCTGCACAAAGTGCACAAAAAGCAAATAAACCAAGCTTTGAACTCAGATCTCTCACATCTTAAACTACCAGACACCCACTCTGTTTGACAGGATTTAAAATTAAATGGAAAATGACAAATGCCATCAGTTGCAACACATCCTAGCCCAGAATGCCCTCATGACACAAATCAAGCTTGCCTAGACCCAACACCATCTTTTGAAAGCATTTCATTAATGCTGAAAGAACACTTATTTCAACCTACAAGAACCCTTAAATAATCATTTCCAGAAGAAATGTCATTACTACCAGAACATATCACACAAATCTGCCATGTCATTTATAAACTGCACTGCACCATGAAAGCAACTGATTTCTACAACACTCTTTTTGATAGATACAATGCTATGGCAGTAAAAATAACATGGGTCAAACAATGAGGAAGGGAGGATATTCTAACACAGAGATGGCTTACTGGAATTGTCCAACATTTCTCCATCATCTAGAAAGAAACAAGAGCTTCTTTGAAGGTCTGACTGCAAGTGAAGAGTTTTACACGCTGCCCGGCTCACAGGCTACGAGTAACTCACCCACCACCACCGGCCTGCTTGCACAAGGGCTTCCCTGGCACAGCTGATCCTGCCAGGAGCACTTGGTGCCTGCAGAGCCTCCTCAGGCCTCCCCCTGCACTCAGCCACGAGGCTGCTCTGCCCAGGGCCAGTGCCCAGCACTGCACACTCACCCCAAACCCTCCAGGAACCCACTGGCACCACAGCAACCGCCCGGCACCCCAAACACTCCACGCACAGCAACCCATGGTGAGCACAGCAACAGCCTGGCACCCCAAACATGCCCACCACCGCTGCCTCCTGGGAAACAGATGCACAACCCAGCAATAGGATTGCCATCTTTTGTTGCACCAAAGACACAGGCTGCCATTGCTACCAAAGATACAGATTCAACCAAAACACCAATGATTTCCTTCTGAAGCCAACCACCTCTGATTCAGCTAAGAGAATCATCTTCATTTCTTCTGAAGATAAGATCTGCTTCTTCAACCATTCATTCCCAAGTTGAATCCAAATAACTTACATATTGCTAACTGGCAATTTCTCTAAAGAATATCCACACATACCTGGAAAATCATTTACTGAACCTCTACAATCAACAATGTTTTTCACAGCTGAAAGTTAGGTACAACTACAGACTCTAATTTAGCTCCAAATTCCCAGCCTTCCCAAAGCACAATTTTATTTCTGCTCTAAAATTCCATCTTATATCAATACATAGGGTGTATATACAAGTACTTAATGCATTCAGTTTCGTTTAATTTTCAAACCCAAATGAGAAAGAAAGAACAAGCCCAGACTCCAACCTGGTCACTGTTACAGACATGCTCTCAGACAGACACATTTCCTCCATTTTTTTTTACTATTTCCTTGCTCCTCTCAATACTCTTCATATTGTTTTCAAAATCTTTGCACTGGTGATTTCACCATTTAATTGCAGAATCACCAGCACAGGTACCAAATATCTCCCCTGACAGAACCATATTCTACCTTTCCTGTGCTTCACTTGGGTCTTGTTTGCAAGAGTCACACCAAATATTCACACTGGATTTTGAAGCATTGGTCAGAGAGGACCTTGTCACCCAAGAAAGCCCCTGCTCCCAAGCAGCACTCATTACCAGAAAATAAAATTGCATTGAGCAAAATTAGACTGGTCTGCATCAGCACTGCTCACTAAAAGCACAATATTCTTCCTTATGTCATCATCTCTGCCATTTTCCAAACCACCCATTTTCCTCATCCTCAATACAGGCCATTCAAATGTTGCCATTTCTTCCAGCTACACAATGAACACACTCAGGTACTCTGCTGGCCTGGGCAGATGATCCTGTTTCCCCACACACTCTTTGCACTTCTCCTAGCTGTCTATTAAAAGTCTATGAACATTTAGGGAAGAGTGTTTTAACCTTCACCTATTTGAATTTACCCCCAAGTCCACAGCAGCATTAAAATGCTTTCTTCACAACATCAAACACAGCTACTATCCCTATAATTCATCAGCTGATAAAGGACAATGCTACAGAGAGCTTCAAACCAAACACCACTGACATTGCATCATCATCGTCACTTGGAAAGCATTTGATTTTGTAGTTGCACTGATGCTTAAACCTGATTACTCAGAAACCACTCTGGAACCAGATGACAAATAGTCTGTAAGATGTAAACCTTAGATAAAAGCACCCATTTCTTTCTTAAGATAAATTGTTTCAACTCCTTTTAAAAATATCTCCTTATTTAGTTCTTTTATGTCTAGAAACTTCCTCCCGATGCTCCAACAGAACCGGCTCAGGGTCCTTCTGCTCAGCCTCCAACTTTCCTGCTCCTCTGGGTACATCCAAAACACGGCCCAGCTAACGCTGACTTTTCTGTCCTGCACACAACTAAAACTGTGATTCGGCCTAGAATCACAACTGCAGAACCTTGTCCATAGCAAGTTTGGCCTGATCTCACAAGGCTCATTGTGCATTTATAGACTTCGCATTTCTCCGGGGGGTTAAGGAACAGAACCACAAGATTGCAAATAATCACAGATATAAAGCAAAAAAAAAAATTAAAAGTCTTATCCAATTGTTGCTTGACATTCGTCAAAAGAGTCTATTCTAAGGCTCCGAAATTACCTGGAAAATGACAAATGCCATCAGTTGCAGTGACCCTAACCTGGAATGCCCTCATGACACAAGTCAAGCTTGCCTAGACCCAACACCATCTTTTGAAAGCATCTCATTAAAGCTGAAAGAACACTCATTTCCACCTACGAGAACCCTTAAAAAAGTTTCAGGAAAAACTGTCACTTGTACCAGAACATGTCTCAAATACCTGCAATGTAATTTAGAAACTGCACTGCACCATGAAAGCAACTGATTTCTACAACACTCGTTTTGATAGATACAATGCTATGGCAGTAAAAATAACATGGGTCAAACAATGAGGAAAGGAGGATATTCTAACACAGAGATGGCTGACTGGAATTGTCCAACATTTCTCCATCATGCAGAAAGAAACAAGAGCTTCTTTGAAGGTCCGACTGCATCTAGAAAGAAACAAGAGCCTCTTTGAAGGTCGGACTGCAAGTGAAGAGTTTTACGCGCTGCCCGGCTCACAGGCTACGAGTAACTCACCCACCACCACCGGCCTGCTTGCACAAGGGCTTCCCTGGCACAGCTGATCCTGCCAGGAGCACTTGGTGCCTCCAGAGCCTCCTCAGGCCTCCCCCTGCCCTCAGCCACGAGGCTGCTCTGCCCAGGGCCAGTGCCCAGCACTGCACACTCACCCCAAACCCTCCAGGAACCCACTGGCACCACAGCGACCGCCCGGCACCCCAAACACTCCACGCACAGCAACCCATGGTGAGCACAGCAACAGCCTGGCACCCCAAACATGCCCACCACCGCTGCCTCCTGGGAAACAGATGCACAACCCAGCAATAGGATTGCCATTTTTTCTTGCACCAAAGACACAGGCTGCCATTGCTACCAAAGATACAGATTCAACCAGAACACCAATGATTTCATTCTGAAGCCAACCACCTCTGATTCAGCTAAGAGAATCATCTTCATTTCTTCTGAAGATAAGATCTGCTTCTTCAACCATTCATTCCCAAGTTGAATCCAAATAACTTACATATAGCTAACTGGCAATTTCTCTAAAGAATATCCACACATACCTGGAAAACCATTTACTGAATCTCTACAATAAACAATGTTTTTCACAGCTGAAAGTTAAGTACAAATACAGACTTTAATTTACCTCCAAATTCTCAAAGTACAGCTTTATTTCTGCTCTAAAATTCCATCTTATATCAATCCATAGGATGTAAATACAAGTACTTAATGCATTCAGTTTTGTTTAAATTTTAAACCCAAATGAGAAAGAACAATCCCAGAGTCCAACCTGGTCACTGTTACAGACATGCTCTCAGACAGACACATTTCCTCCATTTTTTTTGACCATTTCCTCGCTCCTCTCAATACTCTTCATATTTTTTTCAAAATCTTTGCACAGTGATTTGACCATTTAATTGCAATATCACCAGTAATGGTACTAAATATCTCCCCTGATAGAACCAAATTTTACTTTTCCAATGCATCACTTTGCAAGAGTCACACCAAATATTCACACTGGATTTTGAAGCATTGCTCAGAGAGGACCTTGTCACCCAAACAGATGCAGAACCCAGGAATATTATTGACTTTATCAGCAGTACCACAGACAGGCTGCCACTGCTACCAAAGACAAAGATTGAACCAAAATCTCATCAATTTCAATCCGCTGCCAACTTGTTCTCAATCTCTGCTTTAGTCCTTTTCCAACTGTTTTTCTTTTTCAGTATTAAGGGAAAAGAGGATGCCTTCTCATTTATTAGGAGCATTTGCAGAGCTCATTTCAATAGAACTACTCAGGATTATCATTGACTCAATTTCACAACACTATAAAATGGTATCTCCAATCAAATAAATTTTCTATCACCTTTGATCTGCCCACTGCACTTCACAACAACCAGATGAAGACCATCTACTAGGTCTGCTTGTTTTATCATTCCAATAGTGAGAAGAAAGAAGTCAGTGAAGAAGCAAACTGCTCAAAAATTCATGTTCTATGTCAATAGAAAAGGCATATTTCAGCTTACTTTGAAGGGTAGTTACTGGTTACCCTAATTCACACTCACAAATAAACTCTGAATGCTCCAAAATAAGACACATTTTAAGTGAGACTCTGGTGGCTTATTCCAGTATTTGAATGTATATGAAAAACTTCTGTTTGCATTAAGAAAGAGAAGTATAAATACACTAAGAGAAAGGGAAATATGCACAATTTCTTTCCCCATCTGGTTCGGAACAGGTACACAAACACAGGCCTGATACACAAATATCATGTTTAACATACACAAGGCAGTTGCCTGGATCAACCTGCACAAAAAAGCAAATAAATGCCACTTCCATGTTAGACCTCTCATCTGCTGTTTAAACCAACCAGTCAACCACACTATTGGAGAGGATTTAAAAGTACATCAAAGTAATTTTTTTTACTCTATTTCTTTTCTTAATTTCCTTTATTATTTATTTCCGCATTATTTCCTTTCTTAAATCAGCTACAAGCCCTCGAGATTCTTTCCAACTCTATGCAATGCTGAAAGGACTGGAAATCATTCAATATCCATGGATGTCTGTGCTGTGTAACTGGAGACACTGCTCTTTTTCCTCCATGAGTCTGCAGCACTGCTGCAACAGTCCTGAGGTCTAGCAAACCACTTCCCTAACCTTTCCCTGAATAAGAATCTGACCTTTCTGAACTGATATTCTTCATGTGAGTTCTGTTTGTCTTCATTTACAGCTAAAATAACCATCTTCATGTCTATGAAGATAACATCTATTTCAGATGCCATTTAGTCCTTACTTGAATGCAAATAACTAGCCTATAAATAACTATCAGACAGATTAATAATGTAAATGCCTATTCAAAGTACCACTTTACTTTTTTATTCTTTTATGTTTAGTGAATTTTAACCTCAAATACAGTTTTGAATTAGTAATATTCAGTTCTATAGAGAGCTTATAACTCTTTAGGATTCTTCTCTAGGCACAGTGTAAACACCAAGTACCCAAATCCAGATTAATACATAGACAGAACACTTGGAACACCACATCCTTGATTGGGCAGAGGTACAAAATTCCCAGGACACAAACCCTTTAAAAGCAGCACCACACATTATAGCATTGCTGAGAAAATCCAGGCTACAATACAGACAACTCTCAGAAGGAAGTTGGTGCTACCCTCATGCAAATCCAGGGAAAACCACACTGTTGTCTCTGGATACATCTCCCTTCACATCCCCTTATGGGCACCAGTCCTGTCCCAGATACAAGTAAATGCTATTGCAAGACTGTGACACTTGAAAAAATCCCTCAGGGGAGTAAAGTGCAGGTTTACATCCTTTTGGCTCTTCCTCATTAAACCTCTTCCCAAACCCTGCAGCTTTTGAAATCACTTTCTTACACTCTACCTTATTTATATAAGCAGAACCTCTCCACTTTCTTTTTTGTGCCTTGTTCCTGATGTGGAAAGCCCCTTTGTAAAGCTTAATTTAATTTTAAAGTTGATATACACATGCACGGTAACCATACGTCTTTTCAGCACCTTGACTTCCAACTTGTGAACCCTTGTGATCACTCTGTAAACGACAGCAGAGTTTGAGTGTACAAATGACACTGTTTGCTGGGACAGGTACTTGGCATGTGGGACAATTGTGACATCTTGCAGTTGTTTCTGTAATGACTTTGAACATTTTTAGGGTAAACAGATGGAAAAAAGGCTGCCACAGTGGGCTCAGTGCAGTGTCCATGGCCACAGCCCCTTGCAATGGCCCAGGGCAGCTTGGGATGATGATCCAGCCTCACTCCTGGCCCAGGCCAGGCCTGCAGTGCCCTTCCCCACAGCCTGGCTGCACAGAAGCACTTCCAGGGCTCTCTGTATTTCCCTTGCCCTCACTCTTGCCTCACTCACACACCTCCCAACAACCCAGCTGGAGCTTTGAGCTGCAAGGAGTTCAAGACTTGTCTTTCCTTCTGCAGTTGGTCTGATTCTGCCTTCAGCCAGGTCTGGATTTGTGTTTATGGTAGAACTTCTTGTGTGTTTAAAATATTCCTTGCATGGTTCCGCCTTGGGGAAGGGGAACCTCCTTGATGGCACCTTGGGCTTGGCACACACTTGAGCAGATTGTCTGAATTTTTGGAGTTTTAGATTGCTTAAAAAAGGAAGAAAACCCTTCTTTGCCTGAGTGCAGCCAGTTCTCCAAGCAAAGCAGGTCCCAGGTGAGTGAAGAGACACAGGATGGGGATAGGGAATGTGGAGCAAGGTTTTCCACACTGGGTCAGACTTCAAGGCACAGCTTCTCTGAGCAGGCCAAACCTCCTGAGGAGAGACGCTGGATCAATATAAGTCACTGAATGCTGCAATCACCTCTTTTATAAGAAGAAAGGTAAGAAAATGCATCTTTTAAAATAGGAATTAGTACTTTATAGAAATTCTTTTAAATACTTCTCCAAATCTGCAGTAGGAATCCTGCCTATACAACTGCACCAGACCAGAGGGAAATCAAGGCACAGCCATGGTTTGTCAGGACTTGCTTGATCCTAATGAGCCCCATGGTGCATTTGGTGCTGAGCCCTGGAACCACAGGGCCTGAGAGGAGATTGCACAAACCTTGCCAGGGGTCAAAGTCAGAAGAAAAACCCAAAATGTCTTGAGGCATTACTGGGTTCACTGAGGTCCATGCCCAACACAGGCTCCTCATGGAGTCCTTGGAAGAGAGATTTGGAGGCCATGATTGCACAAAACCTTCTCAGACTCTCAGTGGCAAAAAAAAAGTACTTAAATTACCCAGGAGTAGCTTGAAGCATTAATGAGCCCCACTGAGTGTTGTTACTGGCTAAAAATCTCAAGGGACTCATTAAAGCAGAGAATTGGAGGCCAGGATTGCGCAAATCTCTCAGACTCAGTTTCAAGGAAAAGTTCTTCACCAAACTTTAAGTACTCAGAAGTATGAGTTTGCCCCACTGAGTGTTTTTACTGTCTAAGAATCCCAAGGGACTCGTTAAAGTAGATAATAGGAGGCCATGATTGCACAAACTTTTCCTAGAGTCAGTTTGAAAAGGGAAACACCAAGTTTAACACCTTAAAATAACTGAAGTACCTTGAAGCATTAATGAGCTCCACTGAGTGTTGTTACTGACAAAGCCTCTCAAGGGACTCATTAAAGCAGAGAATTGGAGGCCTGGATTGCACAAACCTCTCAGAGACTCCAAGGCAAAAGCCAAACCCAAAAGCCTTGGAAAAACCTGCAGTCCCTGGCAGCATGAAGGAGCCCCCCAGGGCCACTCCTGACCAAGGCTCCTTCCCCAGGGACTCCTTCCAGCACATCCTGGAGGCCACTGGCATGGGAGGGGGATGCTGAGGGCAGCACAAGGGGCTGACAGTGCCCAGCCTGGCTGGGGCTGTGCCAGGAGGCCCCAGGGCCTCAGGACAAGGGGTCTCCTCAGTGTCCTTGGTGGCACAGAGGCTGCTGTGGCCCAGGGCACCAAGACTTGGCTTCTCTTTGTCCCCACCTGTCATCACTGCCTGCAGTTCTCTGCTCTGCCTGGGGCCTGGGGACACTTTCTGTGTCGTGTCCCTCAGTGGGACCCATTAAAACTTGCAGAAACTTTGGAGTTGGCTTCTGACTTGGAGTTCTGGAGAGGTTTCTTCAGCTCCCTCTCAGGGACTGATGTTCATTGCCTCAGCACAAAGCCCTGAGAGGGTCATTAAAGTCCTTGTGCTGTGTCTGTGCTGATGAGCTGGGCTGAGCTCATCATCCAGAGGGAGATCCTGGCAACCAAGAAGAGCTTAAAACCACATTTCCCTGGATGAGCAGCTTTTCTGCCAGCCCAGCAGGGCTGGGGCACTGCCTGCAGCCACCCCAGACACAGCACACAGGCACAGAGAGCTTCAAACACTCAGGGCTGGGAAGGTGCTGAGAAGGGACTGGGGGAGAATCACTGCCAGCCCTTGGCACAGGAACCTCTGGCTGCAGGACAATGCAGCTGCAGCTCCTGCAGTGATCTCCTCAAGCTGCAACATCCCAATGCCTACAGACTGTGTGAGTACATTCTCTGATGATCTCTTGTGTAGAGCAGCCAGGGGTGCCCAGGGCTGTGTTGCAGAGCAGGGTCCTGCAGCCCAGAGCACTGTGCTGGCCAGGGACTCTGCTGCCTGCCAGGGACAGCTCTTAGCCAGACCTGGGAGCTGCTCCCAGCACTGGGGGACAAGATCTGGGTGGAAGGAGATAGCTGGTAAGGTGTGGAAGTGTTCTCCTTGTGTGCTGAGGATGCTGCATTGTTCAGGACTGCTCCCAGCATAACATTTAACTGCAGAACTTTACCAAGTAGATTATACAGGGAGCACAGTGAGGCAGGGGCTGCACAAAAAGAAAAATCCGTCTTTTTTAATCTACTGTTCTGTGTTGCCTGAATGTAAAATTGCACATAGATATTCATCCCTCAGTTCAGACTTAGAAAAATTAAATTATTTTCTGGCTGACTTCAATAAACCAGGCAGTTTTAAAAATCAGCACAGAGTCCCGTATAGGCAGCAAGTGTTGCTTTACCAGCCTCCTCAGGGTTGCTCTGACATTGCCATCAGAGCCTGTAGAGCAGAGCTGGCCCTGGTCAGTGCCTAATTTGGGAGGGCTCTGCAGGGCAGAGCTGAGCCCCCAGGGCTGGGCTGGGCTCTGAAAGCCCTGGCAGGGCCCAGCCCTGGGCACAGGGAAGCAGCTGCAGGCAGGGACAGCTGCAGGCAGCAGAGCCCAGACGGGGAGTGGGAGGAAAGTGCCACCAAGCTGTGCTGGGATATTGAAAGTCCTCTAAAAACTGAACTCTTCCACGACTTCTTTTATTACAGATCCTCATGTCAAGACACTGCAAATGTCCAACAGCAGCTCCATCAGCCACTTCCTCCTGCTGGCATTGGCAGACACGCGGCAGCTGCAGCTCCTGCACTTCTGCCTCTTCCTGGGCATCTCCCTGGCTGCCCTCCTGGGCAACGGCCTCATCATCAGCGCCGTAGCCTGCGGCCACCTCCTGCACAGCCCCATGTTCTTCTTCCTGCTCAACCTGGCCCTCACCGACCTGGGCTGCATCTGCACCACTGTCCCCAAAGCCATGCACAATTCCCTCTGGGACACCAGGACCATCTCCTATGCAGGGTGTGCTGCACAGGCCTTTATCTTTCTGTTCTTCATGTCAGCAGACTATTATCTTCTGACCGTCATGTGCTATGACCGCTACGTGTCCATCTGCAAACCCCTGCACTACGGGACCCTCCTGGGCAGCAGAGCTTGTGCCCACATGGCAGCAGCTGCCTGGGCCAGTGCATTTCTCAATGCTCTCATGCACACGGCCAATACATTTTCCCTGCCCCTGTGCCATGGCAATGCCCTGGGACAGTTCTTCTGTGAAATCCCACAGATCCTCAAGCTTTCCTGCTCATGCTCCTACATAAGGGAAGTTGGAGTTATCATGTTCAGTGCCATTTTATCACTGTGTTGTTTTGTGTTCACTGTTTTCTCCTATGTGCAGATCTTCAGGGCTGTGCTGAGGATCCCCTCGGAGCAGGGACAGCACAAAGCCTTTTCCACCTGCCTCCCTCATCTGGCTGTGGTCTCCCTGTTTGTCATCACTGCAGTGTTTGCCTACCTGAAGCCCCCCTCCATCTCCTCCCCATCCCTGGATCTGGCCCTGTCAGTTCTGTACTCTGTGGTGCCTCCAGCCCTGAACCCCCTCATCTACAGCCTGAGGAACCAGGAGCTCAAGGCTGCAGTGTGGACACTGATGATTAGATTGTTTCAAAAACATTCAACTGCTAGCCAATTTCTGCAAATCACTCTGAATAAAAGCCATGCTTGATATTTCATGTTTGTTTTTTGGAGGTTCTATTTCTTTTAGTTTTTTTTTAAATCTTGTTTACAAATATATGTCATTGTGCCATATCTCGTTTTGTTTCTCTCCACATTCACTGTGGCCGCAGACAGTGTCAATGAGGGGCTGTGCTCTTGGTGGCTTTAAAGGAGCTCAAGGATCTCCCAGCCAAGTTTTCTGCAGAGATCCCCCTTTGGTTCCCTTCTCTGCAGCTGCAGCAGCAATGTCTGTGTGCAGAGCTGGGGGCAGATCAGTGCTGGCACAGCAGCTGTGCCCAGCAGCAGCAGCAGCAGCCCTTGGTGTTGCCAGTGCTGCTGCCGTGGCCCTGCCCCGCTGCCCTGCTGGCCCTGGTGTTGCTGTAGGGCCTGAGTGCTCTCGGGGCCGGGCACAGTGCTGGGGGTGGCAGTGCCGGGGCTGCAGCAGGGACAGGCCATGGGCACTGCTGGGGCAGCGCTGACGCCTCAGGCCAGGGCCTGGGGGCTGCAGCTCCTTGCCCAGGCTCTCTCCAGAACACTTTGCCCAGGCCAATGCTGAGCACAGAAAAGCCCCGGGAGCAGCCCCAGGCTGGCCGTGGGCAGGCTGGGGGCAAACAGCATGGCTGGGGCTCTGCAAGGTGCCTGGGGGCAACTGAGATCCTACTGGGATCACAGTGGGAGAGGCTGGGCCCAGGCTGTGGGAGACTGGCATCATACTGGATCATACTGGCAGATATTGGGACTGCACTGTGGGTGACTGGGAGTAACTGTGAGCAACTGGAATCAGGCTGGAAGCAGCTGAGGACAACTGGGAGTGACTGGGAACTTGCCAGGAGCAACTGGGATACACTGGGAGAGACTGAAACCACAGTGGGGGTAAATGGGAGCAGCTGTGCCCATGCTGGGGTCCTACTGGGATCCTACTTGAACCAGACTGGGAGTGACTGGAAAGGGGCTGGCTGTGACTGGAACCATGCTGGAGTTGACTGGGAGCAACTGGGCTCACACTGGGAGTGACAGGGAGTCAGGGCATGACTGGAATAATACTGGGAGTATCTGGGAATGAGTGGAACCAAACTGGGAGTAACTGGGTCCTACTGGTTCATCCTGGAGCCACTGGGATTACAATGGATGTGAACAGATCCTGACTGGGGGTTACTGGGAGCTACTGTTGGGAGGAAAATGTGGACACATTGGAAGAACTGGGATCAACTGGAAGGGACTGGGTCCATGCTGAGGGGACTGAGATCACAACTGGGGAAATTGGATCATACTGGGAGCCACTGGGACCACACTTTGGGCAACTGAAGAAACTGGGATTATGCTGGAGGCAACTGGAAGAAACTGGCAAAGACTGGGATCATTCTGAGGTAACCAGAACCTTACTGGGATATACTGGCAGTGTCTGTAACCATACTGGGGAGACTGGAACCACATTGGGAACAGCTGGGACCTTGCTGGGGAAAACTGGGAGTAAGTGGACCATGCTGAGAGACGGGGACTATTCTAGGGACAACTGGGATCATACTGGCATGAACTGGGAACAATGGAGCTATTCTGGCAGCAACTGGTATCATAGTGGATCCCAGTGGGAGCAGCTGGTTTCATGCTGGTTGAGACTGGGGTCACACTGAGGGTGACTGGACTCCACTGGATTGAGTGGGAGTGGCTGTGAGCAACTGGAATCACACTGAAAGCAACTGGGAAGAACTGGGAATGACTGGCAGCATGCTAGGAGTGACTGGGATATACTGGGGGAGACTGGGAGCATGAGGATCATACTGGAGGCTACTGGGTCTTGCTGGATTGACAGGGAGCAACTGGGATCACATGGAGGCCACTGGCTCATACTGGGAGTGACTGGGATCCGACTGGGATTATAGTGATGTTATTGGACCCTGTCTGGGGGTTACTGGGAGCTACCAGGCTCATGCTGTGACTCTACTGGGGATACAGTGGAGAACTGGGAAAAATAGGAATGACAGGATGTATGCTGGTGACAACTGGGATGTACTGGCAGTGACTGGGATAAAACTGGGGACAACTGAACCATGCTGAGGAAATTGGGAGTGCCTGGAAATGACCATGAGATGTTCAGGGCAACTGGGATATACTGGGAGTGTCTGAGACATGCAGGTGGTGACTGGGACCACACTGGAGCCACTGGGAATGCGCTGGGGGAACTGGGAACCTGCTGGGGAAACTGGGGACAAGTGTGTGTGACTGGGGCCCTTCTGAGAGACTGGCATCATACTGGGATGACTGGGACTATACTGGGGCAACTGGGAGAACTGGGAGCACACTGGATAATAGTGGTGAAACTGGGAACAACTGGGACTGTGCTGGGGCAAATTGCATCATAACAGGGAATGACTGGGAGTGACTGGGCTCATATTGGGAGCAAGATGGATCCTCAAGGGAGTGAGGGGAAGTGACCAGGATCATTCTGGGAGTGACTGGGCTCATACTGGGAGTGCTGAGGAAACTGGAACCACACGGACAGAGCAAGTGGGCTCATCCTGGGAGCAGCCACTTCCAGCACCAGGACCCCAGTTCCCTCCACACCCTGGGCTGAGTGGGGGGCTCAGCCCAGGACCCCTCATCATCCTGGGGGAGGGGACATGGTCCCGTGTGCAGACCCAGGAGGAGTTTAGGGGGTGGGTGGGTGTGGGGGACCCCCAGCAGTCTTGGGAGGGAGAGGAGAACAGGGAGACCCCCAGGATGGGTTTGGGGGGAACCAGATTGGAGCCTCCAGATACCGAATCTGATGAGGAGAATGATGACGATGGCAGCGATGATGGACACAGCAACCACCAGGGTGAGATTCCCACTGGATTCGGCTCTGGGAAGCACAGGATGGTGAGGAGAGGAGGGAACCCCCATCCTGCTGCTCCACATTCCCAAATTCCCAATTCCTACATTCCACATTCCCAGCCTCACCCCAGGAGAAGATCCTGGGCTCTGGCATTCTGGGATGCTCCACCCGGCACCGGTGCTGCTCCCGCTCCTCCAGCAGCGCCTCAATCCTGGCCCAGGTGTGGAAGGTGCTGTTGCTGCTGGGAACGATCCCGGATTTCATCCCCCTTCATCCAGCTGATCCCGATGGTGCTGGGGTAGAATCCGTACGTGAGCAGGAAAACCTCAGGGTCCCGTGTTCCACTTTTCCAGACACATGGACATCAGGGGGTTCTGGAATGGGATAACTGTGAGATGCATCCATGGAATTCCATGGCAGTGGGACAGGGGTGAGATCTGCCCATGGAATTCCATGGGAATGGGATGGCAGTGAGATCCATCTACAGAATTCCCATGGGAATGGGAAAGCAATGGGATCCTCCTATGGAGGTCCCATGGGAATTCCCATGTTCCCAAATTTTGCCCTCCCAAATCCCACATTTCAAAATCCCACATTCCCAAATCCCACATTCCCATGGGAATTCTACCCTCCCCACCTTTACCTTCAGTGCCTCCCACCCATATCTGACATATTTCCAGAGACATTCCAGGTGTGCCCCAGGGAATTTGTTCATTCCTCAGCCTTGATCTCATTTTGGTTTTGCTTCCAGCCCTCTTGGTGACCTGGGCAGCACAATCGGCCACCAGGAATGCCCTGGATCCCAGCTGGAAGGAGAGGAATTCCCACCCGTTGGAGCTGATCCGATCAGATCCATGGATGCTCCCATGGGACAGGAGGTCACAGCCGGAAACCTCCTGCAGCGTGTGGAGACCTGGGGAGGGACTGGACCCACGGAGACCCTCGGGATTTTGTCCCAGCCCCATGGAGCCCCATTCCAGCCCTACAGAGCCCCAGAGTCTGATGGAGACCCACAGATCCGCATCCCGTCTCAGGTAGGAGCCCCGAACAACGACGGGTCCTGGGCTGAGCTCCCCACTTAGGGGGGCTCTTAGGGCTTGGGGGTCCTGGGGTGAACTGGGGGACCCTCAGTGGGTCCCAGATCCCCCTGTGCCCCCTCTCCCGCCCCTTTCCCATTATTCCTCCCAAAACCTCCACTGCCCCAGCTTGGTTTGGGAGTCACCCAGCCCTCTCCCATCTTGTCCCAGCAGGGAGGAGGAGGAGGGACAGAGTCAGAGGAGGAGCAGAAGGAGGAGGAGCTGGAGGAGGCCCCACGTGCTTTCACAGCTGGCTCTATCTGCAGCTCCTTCAGAGATCTTGCAGATCTGAGACCATTGCCCCCATCCCGCAGGTGCCCGGGGAGGGGGAGCTCACCACAAATATCCTGGGGGTCCCTGGGTTTGAGGTTTTATGGGGTGGATGTTTGGACCTTGCAGGGCTCCAAAGCTGAGCGCAGGTGCCCCTTGAGGGGACATCAGGGGGTCCCTGGAGGTGTTTTTGGGGGGTCCCAGTGGCAGCAGAGCCCTGATGGGGTGCAGGGGATGCGGGTCCCCCCAGGTGGAGGTTGGGCTTCCTGGGCTGGGCCCTCCGAGCTTTGCCGGGGCCACGTGGGGACCGCATGGGATGGGCAGGGGTGGGGGGACACCGAGTTTGGGGAGCCCCAGGAGAGCCGCGGCTTCCCTGAGCGGGACTCTGAGAGAGGAGACCCCCAGAACCCCAGAGCGGGGACCCTGAGGGGGAGGCCCTGGGATTGCTGGAACCCAGTGGGGATGCTGGGGCTGGAGGGGCGGGATGGCCGGACAGGGGTTTGGGGGTCCCAGTGCCAGAAGCGGTGGCTGGAGCAGCAGGTGCTGACAGTGCCCCAAGCCCCGGGGCTGGAGGGGTCCCTGGGCTGGGGGCTGGCAGGGAGCTGCCCCTTGTTCTCCCTCTGCCTCCCGCAGAGGTGGGCTGGGCACAAGTGGGGCAGCACAGCAAACAGGGAGCCTGCCAGTCTCTTCCAGCCCTGTCTGCTCAGAGTTTGGGCCTTGGAGCTGCAGGTGGACAAAGGCAGCTGCCTCTGGTCCCTCTGTGTGTCCCCGTGTTCAGCAGTGCTGCTCCATCAGTCTGTGCCCTGAAATGGGGAAAAGCCTCAGCCCTGCAGGGCCAGGAGCTGCCGGGCTCTGCCTGAGCAGCTCAGCCAGCAGGAAGGGAGCTGCTCCACATCGGAACCAGCAGCAAAGGACACTTCTTTTTGATGGCATGTTTTCTGATTTAAGGAAAAAAAAAGGAAAAAGAAAAGAACCTCTATAAAACATGGAAGATAGAAACAAAACCCAAGTGTGAAGTGAAAAATCTTCTGTAACTTTGAATTTAGAGGTAACTGATCTGTTGAAACAGAGAACTCAGTTATTTAATTTATAAATGTGCTAATGGCATTGATGCATCTTACTGACCTCAGCAGCCTTTTCAAAAAGATCTTGGGGTTTGTTTCCAAATTTTTATTTTAAATTGTGGTGAAATTGGTGTGAAACAAGAGGAAACTGCTTTTTGCCCTGCCAGCTCCAAGCAGGACTGGGAATCTAAACTCTGTCCCATCCCAAATCCTTTAGAAGATGCCCTTCCTTCTCTCCCTGTGATTGAGCTGCACATTCCCTCTGAAACTGTCAGGAGATTCTTAAATATGCAAAATCCAACTTACAGCTTTTTGCTCTAGTTTGGAGGTGCAGAAGGGCAATTTTCCATCCATCAACTCCAGACTGCACTGCCTCAGGAATAAAGCCCACTCACCAGGTTTTGCCCACTCGTGGCACTTCTAGAGGAGGAAGAAAGTGCAATTGCACAATTCCAGCCAAAAAGGAAGGAAGAGTGGGACAGACAAAATATCCTGTGGAGATCCAGGCATTCAGCTGGGCCTGTGGAGTGTTGGGTTCTTGCCAATTGGATGTGTGTCCCTAACTGCAATCTCTTGCTCTGCAGGAGAGTCTCACTCACCTGCAAAAGCAGAAAGCTCAGGTGCTGTGCCCGGAATGGGCTCGTCTGATACAAAGCTGTCAGAGCAATGTGAGGGCAGAGCGAGCCCAGCTGTGCCCAGAGCTGAGCCCAGCAGAGCCCTGGCAGAGCCCAGAGCAGCCTCAGCACTTGCAGACCCCAGCTGGAAGGAGAGAAACCAGAAACCCCGTCAGCTGAAGGCTCCTGTCCCCTTGTCCCAGCCACCCACGGTGCCCAGGCCATGCTGGCCGTGCTCAGAGTTGGGCCCAAAGCTGCCCATCACTGCTGCCCTTGGGAGCAGAGCAGGAGGGCAGGACATGTGCCCAGCCTGCAGCCAGCCACGGCAGATCCAGCCCCTCAGCAGCTGCCCAGAGCCTAAAAGCAGCAGGGCAGCCAAGTGAAGAATTTGTTGCATCTGCCCCAGCAAAGGGGGGAACCTTTGGTGCCCCTCCAGGCTGTGCCATGCCCAGATCTGGGAGCATCCCCCTGGCTGTGGACTCACCTCCAAATTGGGCGTGGAGCGTGTCTTCGTGAAAGGTGCCAGAATCAAAGTCCATCATCTTCAGCTGGCCAGGTGGAGGGAGAGATTGTTGTCCTTGAGGCTGTCCTTGGTGTCTCCAGCAGCAGCCCCACCTGGTGCAGCTTCTCCAGGGGCTCCTTCTCCTTCCCTGGGGGTCAGACCAGGCTGCCAGTGCTCTGCCCAGGGCCCCAGCCAGCAATGAACCAGACAAACAAAACAAAAAAAAACTGGTGGCTACCAGTGCTTGCCACACCAGGTCCCCAGCTCAGCTCCAGCCCAAGAGCTGTGTGTTCCCTTCTGATGACCCCTGCTCAGAGCTACAGGCACAACAAAATAGTCTGGTTTGCTTTGCCACTGATTGCCAGGAGATGTGTGGAGCTGTTACCTGCCAGGCATCTGGATCCAACTGTGCATGTGGATCTCTCCCATCCTCTAGGGCAGATCAACACCTTGCAGCCAAGGATCATGGAAAATGTCTTCTAAGGACAGCCTGTCCAAGGGTTGCATGGACAAACACCTCTTAATAACATCTTGTCACTCTGAAGAGAGAAACCAGAAATCACCAGTCAGTTGGAGAAGTTGTCCCCTGTTCCCATGCCCAGGCCATTCTGGGTGTGCCCAGAGCTGTGCCCAAATTTCCCCATGGATTCCCTGCTTGGAGGAGAGCAGTAGGGCAGGACATGTGCCACCTCCTCAGCAGCTGCCAGAGCAGGATGCTCATGAGCCTGCTGCTGTCTCCCAGCACTGGCATTCCCCCATGCCCAGAGATGAGGATCCACCTTGAGAGAGACGTCGTGGGAACATGATCAACCCCCGGATGATCTCCTGGCCCCTCCTGAACAGGTGCTTCCCCATGACCAGCTGCTACAGCAGGAGGCCCAGGGACCACATCAGCTGCCTCACTGTGGTAGCACTGGTGGTGGATCCACTCTGGCAGGCTGTAGGACAGGGTTCCTATGGAACACAGACAGAGTTCATCAGGGGGATGCTGCTGCTCCCAGAGCCTGGCCCCAGAATCCATGGGCATGTGGGGGCTGCCCCAGCAGCACATGGGATTTGTCTACTAACTTGGGGTTGGAAAAGAAGAAACTGGTGCTGGAAGAGGGCAGCAGAAGTCCTGGGAAGGCCTGACCATGATACACAAAAGAAAATCCCACCCAGTGGTGGAGAAAACCCACTCTCCTCTCAACCTGCATGGCCCCCAAAAAATGTTAATAAGCCAAGGCAAACAAGGGGAGTGGAGCAGTCCAAGCCCTTCCTTGCCTGCACACCAAGCCCTCTGGGGCATGGGGTCAGACCCCCCTCTCTGCCACCCCCATGGAGGTTTCTGTTGGGCTGGCTGCCCCAGCTTCAGCCCCAGCCCAGGGCAGAGGGGGTCTTGAAGGCTGTCGGCAGGACTGGGAACAGGCCTCCCTCACACCCCCACCCAAATCAACTTAGCTCAAACATTAATCCCATCCCGTCAGCAACAGGGAGAAGCCCCAGTGCTACACCCAGGCTGGGCTGTGCGATGCCCAGGAGCATCCCCTGGGAGGGCTCAACTGCAAATCAGGTATAGCTGGGTGTGGGAGGAGGGTGCTACAGCCAAAGTCAATCAGTTTCAGCTGCCCAGGGGCCAGGTTGAGCAGGTTGTTCTCTTGTTTGATGTCCGTGTGCAGGACCCCACAGCTGGTGCTGCACGGCCTCCAGCACCTGGTGGAACAGCCCTCACACCTCCTCCTCCAGCAGGAACCTCTGCTCCACCAGGAAACCAGAGAGGTCTTGGCACCACTCTGAATGCTCCAGCACCAACAAGAAACTGTTGGGGAGCTCAGCCCACTCCAGGAGCAGAATGACACCAGCACACCCATTGGACACCTTGTCCAGCAGCACGATCTCCAGAGGTGTGCTGGTGCCCTTGGGCTGTGGGAGGACCACGATGCCGTCAGTGGGGCTGAGGCCGTGCCATGGGTCAGGAACCCTCACCTAGCCCACGATGCTCTGCACCCTCCGCTGGCCCCACTCCCACTCTCCCTGCAGGGCTCTTGGTGGCTCCCACCCTGCAGGGCCCCGGCTCCTCGCTGTCCGGCACACTCTGGCTTCTCCTGCTGGCCCCGCTCACTCCCCAGCTCGCCCCAGTGCCGGATGCAATCCCGCAGCACCTTTTGATGGCCACCTGCGAGCAAGGGGAGCAGCGGGCTGAGCTCACCGCCCAACCCCCAGGCACCGGCCTCCTCCTCCTTCTCCTCTGGTCCCTGCGCAGACGCTGCCGAAGCCACCGTGCCCCAGCAGGGAACCCACTTGGTATCACTCCTGCAGGGCCTCCTGTGCCTTCCCTGCCGGCGAGATGCAGCTGTCAGCACTCGGCCTGGAGCCAGGAATGGCCCCGACTGTCCCGGGCTGGGCATTCACAGGTGTTCGCTCCTTGGAACGGGACAGTGATGGCTTGGGGCTGGCGGCTGAGCTGCCGAGCGGCGGAGCTCGGGCCAGGGAAGGCGAAGGCGGTGGGGGCGGCCGCGCCGCGTGTGTCCTCTGCGGGCCCTGGGAGGAGCCGGGGCCGAGACAGGCGCAGCCAAAGGGCGCGATGCTGCCCCAGCCCCAGGCACTGCTGCCCGCCCAGCAGCGCCACAGCCAGGACCGCGAGAGCCGGGCAGAGGCGAGACCGCGGCGGGACGCCCGGGGGCAGGGATGGGGCAGCCCCGTCCGGGGCTGGGCGGGGGGCCAGGGGCATAGCCCAGCCCAGCACAGGGGGAGAAAGAGACTGGGAGAGGAGAGAGACAGCAGGAATTGGGGACTGGGAGAGGATATGGCACTGCAGGAGAGGGAGAGGAGAAGAAAGAGTAGATAAAGTCACTTCTTGTGCTGCTGCTGCCACAGCTGCCACTGCAGCTGAAGCACTGGGGCTGTTTGTCCATGTGTCCACGTGTCCGCGTGTCCATATGTCCGTTCTCCCAGTCTCCCACGGCCAAGCCCCGTGCTCCCCGGGGGCAGCCCCTGAGTGTGTCCAAACACAGGAACTTTGCTGTGTTGAGCTAAGATCCAGAGTCTCAGCTCCTGCACTGTGGCACAGGAATCCCCTCGGTTGCTGCTGTGCATTGTCCCTGCTGAGGCTCAGACACTGTCAGGGCACATTCCCTGCCTGTAGGATTTGTACCCGACCCCAGCACTGCACTTATGGCTCCAGCATTGCTTTCCAAAAAAATGGTGGAAGGCAAACTGTGTTTAGCTCATCGTATTTCAGAGTGTCTAAAACTTGCCAAGTCATGGATATTAGAGGTGAGATCCGTTTGGAATTAATGGGATGGAGAAGTAGTGGAATATAGAAAAGGGGATGATAGAAATAAATGGAGAAAAACATCTTGGTTTGTTTCTTTCCATTTTCATTTCGTTTTTTAAAAACTGTTTCAGTTTTCCCAGAATGTTCTCCACAGTCCTGTCTGCTCTTTTCAAGAACCTTTCCTGAAAAACAAGGTGCAGCTTCTGTCACAAAATGTGCCATCAAGTGCAGCTTCTCTTGGCTTTCCACACTGTGTGTGCAGCATGACTCTTGCAGCAAAGCAGGACAGATATTTGAAGAACTTTACAATTTGTTGTTTCTTTTCCTGTTGGGTTGGGAAGCTGTGCCATTGGTGAGGTTTTCATTGTTACTGTTCTACCCTAAGAAAACATTATGGGGTACCAGGAATTGTTAGGGAATACAAGCCTGGCCAAATGCAGAGAAAGACTCTCCAGAGGCTGCAGCCAGAAGTGGAGAGTTGTGTGATAACCATTCCAATATCCTCATGGACACCTGGAAAGTGATCTAGAACATGAAAATGGGCTGAAAGAGGGAGTTTGTTTCTGTGTTCAGTTTAGATGATTCTACATCTCATGCATTGATCTAAACCAAGAGTACAATCAGTTCATGATAAGCACAAGAACAAGCTGAACTCCGAGGAGACGACTGAAAGAATCTGAAATGGAGAAATGCAGGGAAATGACTTGGTGAACTTTGTCTGTAAGAAAGGTCATTTTTTCTAATAATTTCTTATCCATTCCCTCTGCTGCTGTCTTTCTGAAAATACCATTTTCATCCCAGATGCCTCATGAAATGAGAAGCTCAAGCTTGTGGAACAGCCTGAAAGATGCCCTGCTCCTCTGCAGGGACACTCAGGCTGAAACAGGAGCCTGAGCTCTCTCTGGGGAAGCCTCCTCCAAGCTGGAATTTGTGCCAGGCTGGGAGAGGAGGAGGAGGGGCAGAACGATGGGTGCTGTGTGGCAGGAGCAGGAGGTTTGGGCCGCAGGACATTCCGCCTGCACCGCTGCCCCGCAATCGGCGGCCGTGCCCGGGGCTCTGGGCCTGGCCCCGCGTGCGCTGAGCTCCCGACACTGCGGGAGCTCCCCGGGCTGGGCTCAGGTTCCTGCTGGGACTGGGCAGCAGGCTGGGCTCCAGCTGGGATCAGCAGCAGCTGGAAATATCTCTGGGCATCTCCACTTTCTGCTGCTGCTCACAAGAAACAATGAAGCAAGTTGAGAAGTTCTGGTTTCTCTTTATCCTGCTGCATTTTTTTCATTTTATTTGACACTCTGGAGGCAATTTGTGCGATGGCCTCTTTCAGTTGATTCTATTTCAGCAGCTCCAGCAACAGGGCTGAGTTTGAGTGCTGCAAAGGTGGCCTGTGTGGCTTTAATTCTCCTCAACTTTGTGCTCAGGGACTTGTGAATATTGGGAGATCTGCTACTCATGATGCCAGGGATTTCTGTCACAAAAGCACTCTTGGTAGCACTGATGAATAAAGGCAATTGGAGTTTTATGGATAAAATTCAAGTAGAAAACAGAGGAGGGGCAAGAGCAGCCATGATCTACAATTCCCAAGGCAGAGGCACCAGCAGCCTCCTGCTGTCACCTCAGGGTGAGTAAAACAGTGCTGGAAACAGCACTGAAATCTGATCCTTTCTTTCCCTGATGTTTGGGTCAGGACAGCACAGCCGGGCCCTGAGGAATCAGGGCTGTTTGTGGATGATTGTTGCTCTACTCCAGAATTCAGCTGGAAAACCCCTTGGAAGCCGAGGCAGGAGCAGGTGGGAAGGGGCCGGCGCTGCTGCTGCTCCTGCCTGGGAGTCCCGGCTGGGCCGGGCCGGCGCCCACTGCGCTGCGGCTGCTGCTGCTGCCAGAGCCGGGCGGGACTCGGGGACAGGGAATGGACACGGGGGGACAGCAAAGGCCTGGGGGGCTGCAGGGATGTTCATGCTTGGGCCAGCGCCAGCACAGAGCTTCAGCCACAATTAACCCAGAGGGAAACGCTGGGGAAAGGCTCCATTTCAGCCTTTCTTTACTCATGGCTGTGAAGGGGCTGAAATTAAAGGGGAACAAGCAGGGCCCGACCCCTTCTCCTTTGGGAGGAGCCCAATGCCTGGGGCTGTGAGGGGCTACGAGGGGCTGTGAGGGGCCATGAGGGTCTATGAGGGGATGTGAGGGAATGTGAGGGGATGTGAGATGCCATGAGGTGCTGTGAGGGGCCATGAAGGGCTGTGATGAGCCATGAGGAGCCTCAGCCCTGGCAGGAGGGAGGTCCCACCATGTCCCCGGGGCAAGAAAGCTGTGACGAGCCGCAAGTGCAGATGTGGCAGCAGAGCGGGCTTGGGGCATCTCTGGGAGGGGTTGAGACCCTTCCCCAGCTCCAAACCACACCAAACCCACCATTAACAGGATTTTCCATCTTTAGAATCCACTGGCAACTTGGAGTCCACTGTACAGTTTAATCCTGGTGGGAAAAGCAAGGGAATTTTCCCAGTGAGTGACATCCAGCCATTGTTAAGAATGTCTAAGATTTTAAAGTCTTACCAATGAAAAGTAATACTAATAAAAAATGATATCAATAACAAAAACAGGAAAAACTGTCAAATCCCAACACCCAGCACCACACCAGAAAGACAGACCTCATTTTTCTTTACTATCATCAGGTTCATGAAAACAAATTCTATTAACTTTCTCCACCTCACATCTTCCCCACCAGATAAATGAGGCCATTTGCAGGCCTGAGAGCTGAGAGCTGGAGGGAAGAAAGGGGAGACACTACCAATTTCCACATAAAACCCAGCAGCCCAAGTCAAAAGTGGAGAGAATAAAATTGAATGGGGGCAGGGGCTGGTCAGATGTTCCTGTAAAGGATAGTAAAATCACCTCCAAGTGAACAGGAGGGGAAAATAAAACCTGATTTGGCCATCCCGAGTCTCTGCAGGAGCAGAGCAGGGAGACCCATGCAGTGGTGGTGTCGCTTCTGAAGACGCCTGCCCTTCTCCCAGCCCTCTTGTGGCTCCTGGGGGAGCTCGGAGTGCTGCACACCTGTGGGCAGAGGGACAGAGAGCCGGGCTGCTCCACAGGCTGTGGACATCCTTGAAATAATAAAGCAACAGAAACATCTTTCCGGGGTGTGAGCAGGTTCGGCTCAGAAACATGTTTTTGTTTGTAGTAATAGATTAGTACAAAATAAATAAATGAAATAGATTTCATTTGTAATTCAGGTGTGTTTTTCATCCTTTTCCAAGGTTCTGGTCCCTTCCTCCAGGGTAATTTCCTTTACTCACACACTTGCTAATAGTTAGAAGGGAGTTCAGGACACCAAAAAGGCAAAAGTTCCTGTTTCAAAGGGAAACAGCCACCACTCCAGGGAACCTGAATTTCCCCCAGGCACATGTGTGAAGGGTGAGTGGGTGTTGGGACAGAGATCTCACACAACTTCTAAGGCTGTGAGAAACCCACAAGTGGTAAAGTATCATTGTGGGTCAACTCCTACTGAAATTCCATTCCCTCGCACCCTCAAAATGGGCAGGCAGGGCTGGGCTCTGGCAGGGTTCAGTTCTGAGTGCCTTGTGCTCCCTGGCAGGTAAGTGATCATATGAACTCTCATACTGATTGATTGGGGTACGGCTGCTGAAGGAGGAGGGGGAATCTATGGAGACAGGAAAGTCTCTTTTTCTCCTTTCTCCCTGCAGAACGGCCTCTTCAAAGTGAAATGTCTGTGCTGGGCTTAAATGGGGCCCCTTCCGTCAGCCCAGGGTCTGACCTACTGTGGGGTCTGTAGGAGCCAAACCCAGAGGGGTCCCAATATCAGCCTTGCCTTTCCCTGCCTACCTCCCCCTTACCTCACCTTGCAGACCCATCCCTTGCCTTGCCTATCCCTTCCTCCCCAGCCTTGCCTTGCCTACCTCTCACTTCTCTTCCCTTGCAGACCCTCCCTTACTTTGCCCCCACTGATTTCCTTGTCTTGCCTACACCCTTCTCTCCTTGCCTGGTCTACCCATACCTGGCCTGGCCTTGCCTTCCTCTCCCTTTCCTGGCCTGGCATAACCCTGCCTTGTTGTGCCTTGCACACACCTCCCTTGCCTTGCCTTGCCTTGCCTTGCCTTGCCTGCCCCTCACTCCCTCCCATGGATAACTGTGAAAGTTGCGTTGCCTTGATCCTGGAGTTCCTGGTGGGATTGATGAGTTAGGATGTTGAACCAGCTGATGGTCTGTGTCCTGCTGCCAGATTTTTCTCTGCTGTGGCTAAACTGCCTTTTTCCCTTGCTCGCCATCTAAGACATTTCCTTATTCAGCGATGTGTCTTTCTTATTGAGACTGTACAGATTCCAAGGAGTGTTTGGCCTCAAAGGAATGTCCCTCCATTTGATTCTGTTTTCATTTACAAGTAACCTGGGAACAAGACTCAGCTGTAGTCTTTTCCATGAGGTGATTTAGCTGTGCACATTGATGTCCATGCCACTCTTTTCTTCTTTGAGCTACCTTGTCCTTGAAGAACTGTGGCTGGTTATGGAATTTGTGGGCAGAGGCACTTTAGAGGATGTTGTGGTTGAAGCAGAGATGGCAGCTGTCAGTTGGGCAGTGAGGGATCTCTCTGGTGCTTCCCATGCCATGGACAGGCTGGTCAAGGTAAACAGGTCGTAAGAACAAAAACCCTAATCTGCCTTCACTTAGAATGATGCTACTCTAATGGTGTTGGAGCAGCACCTCTTGCTCTTGGCCACACCATGTTCTGGTATACTCACCATTCCCCAGGACAGGAAATCTCATGGAGCCATTTTCGGTGCCAAAGCCCCTGTGCAGGCCCAGGGCAGGACAGGAGCATTGCGGCTGGGAAGGGCCCCTGTGCCGTGGTGCCCACAGCAGCCTTGGGGCTCTGTGCCCCATGGCCTCCGTGCTGGGCAGCCTCTGCCAGCTCCTGCACAGCCCGGGCACCTGTGGGCCTGCACAGACAGCCCTGCCCCGGGCTCTGCCGGGCTCTGGGCCAGCAGAGAGGCCACGCAGGGCTGGCCATGGCCGGCAACAGGCCCTGAGCCCTGCAGGAGGATGGAGCTGGGCCACAGCCAAAGTGCCCCGCAAACCTGGGCTGAGCAGCCAGGGCTGGCAAGGGCTGGGGACAGAGGCTGGTGTGACAAATGTCCTGGGCCCCCTCCCTGCTCTGGCCATGCCACCAAGGGCACAGAGCAGCCTCCTCTCTGGGCCCCTTGCCTGTTTTCAATGCCTTCCCCAGGCGCTGGCCCTGCCCCACAAGGCCTGGGCTGAGTCCTGCCCCTGCACGCTCACCCAGGCTGAGATGGACACTGATGCTTTCTCTGCCAGGCTCTCTCAGCCCAGCCCAGCTCCCTCCAAGCTCTGCCAGCTGCCCTGAGCTCTGGGCAGCACCAAGGGCCTCTCCCCAGCACAGCCCAGCCGCCTCTGGCCCCACAGCTCTGCTCAGGCCACACTGCTCTGGGCAGTGGCCCCACGGCCTCAGCCCCTGGCAAGGGCACAGCAGCAGCTGCAGCTCAGACAGGACTCAGCCCCAGCCATGGGGAAGGTGCTGGGCCAAGGGAAAAGGAGGCTCCCTGTGTGCCGTGCTCCCCTGTGGCTGAGGTGCTGAGAGCTCTGCAGCCCCTGCTGCCATCCCATCTGCCCAGGCCAGCACAACAGCCGCAGCCTTGGGGCCCTCCAGAGCTGTTCCTGCTGCAGGTCCAGGGCCCATGCCAAAGCTGGGGCAGCCAGAAAGCTGTGCCCATTTCTGTTCATTGCTGCTCTGATGGGGATGGAACCTCAGCCCCTTGGAGATTGGTGATGAATTTTACGACTCCAGAGGCCTCTTTTTTCTTGTGCTGTTCCGTTCAGGAATTCATTGAGAAAAGCTTTTAAACATTTTTCCGCACACCCAAAAAAGAAAAACCTCTGGGAATTATTAAAGCTTTTTATTCTTCTGTGGTCAATTAGAAAGATTTCAGAAGTGTATTCCAAGTGAATATACTATAAAGAAAAAATGCAGAGACAACAGTTTTTTCCTATCTTCTTCTCCTGTTAGTAGATCAGTATCAACAATATCCAAATGGTATTTACACCCAGTACCTTCTAATGAAGTCTGAAATGATATGAAAATTAGGACCTTTCATGGCTGACAATCAATCAGACTTTGTCTTTACCCCCTCCAACTCGTGGAACTCCTATGGATCAGGAACAGTGTGGCCAGCAGAAGCAGGGCAGTGATTCTTCCTCTGTGCTCCGCACTGGTTGGGCAGCACCTTGAGTGGGCCCCCATTTAAGGACGGACATGGAGGGGCTAAAGCATGTTTAGAGAAGGGCAAATAGGCTGGTGGGGGGTCAGGAACACAGGTCCTGTGAGGAGGTGCTGAGGGAGCTGGGGTTGTTTATGCTTGAGAAGAGGAGGCTCAGGGGAGAAATCACTCTCTACAACTCCCTGACACAAGAATGCAGGGAGGTGGGGTTGGCTCTTTTCCCACAGAATAGTGATAGGAGAAGAGGACACCACCTTAAACTGCACCAGGGGGCATTAAGGCTGGACTTTAGGAAATATTCTTCACAAATAGGTGATTGGGCTTTGAGATGGGCTGACCAGGGTGGTGGGTGTGTCACCATCCCTGGAAGTGTTTAAGGAAAGACTGGATGTGGCACTCAGTGCCATGGTCTGGGTGACAAGGTGGTGTTGGGTCACAGGTGTGACTTGGTGCTCTCCAAGGTCTTTTCCACCTGTAGATTCTCTGATGATGGTGACACTGCAGGGCCCTGGGGAAGCAAGGGGCCATTGTGACACTGCAGGGCCTGGTGGCACTAAGAGGACCAGAGTGACACTGTGTATGACATGGCACCATAGAGCCAAGGGACCATTGTGACACTGTGGGGCTGAATGGAAGCAAGGAGTCCATGGTGACACTCTGGGGCCTGGTGGAACCACAGAGGCCACGGTGACCCTGTGGGGCCTTGTTGAACGAAGGGGCCATTGTGCCACTGTGGAACCAAGGAGAGCCTTGGGAGACCCTGGGGCCTAACGGAATCCAGGGGCCATTGTTCCATTGCAAGGACTCTTGGAACTGAGGGAACAATTGTGACCCTGGGGTGCCGCATGGAACCAAGGGTCCCTGGTGACACTGCAGGATCTTGTGTGACCAGGGCTCCATGGTGACACTGCAGCTCCAAGGAATTCCTGGTGGCCTCTGAGGCCTGATGGAACCAAGAGGCCCCTGTGACACTGCAGGGCCTTGTGGAACCCTGCAGAGCATTGGGACAGAGCAGGACCTGGTGTCATGATGGGGCCACTGTGACACTGCAGGGCCCCAAGGAACCAAGGGGCCAGGGTTTCTCCTCAGGGACTACTGGAATGAAGGAAACATGTTTGACATCTTTGTGGTGCCCTTTGGTAGCAAGAGGCCATTGTGACACTGTGGAAGCAAGGAGATCATTGCTGCACTGCCAGACCTGATGGAACCAAGGATCCAGTGTGACACTGCAGGGCCTTGGGGGTCCAAGGTGCCATTGTGATACTGCGTGGCCCAATGTGCTGGTTTGAAAGCAAAACCAGGGAAGGCCTCCAAGTCAGAAACACAATTTATAAGAGGAAAAGAAAATAAAGTAAAGTAAAATAAAAGTAACAGTACAAAAAAAAAAAAAACCAAAACTGACAGAGTCAGAATACAACCTGACACCATGTTAGTTAGGGTGGTAGTGGCAGTCCAGATGAGATGGTCTTGTCGAAGCAGTGATTCCTGTAGAAACTTCTGGCAGCTCTTGTCTCCTCTGGGAGTCCAGTGGATTAAAGCTGTTTGTGCTGTCCCAAACCCTGGATTTATCCAGGTGGGAATGCTTGGCTCCTCCCCCTGGACGGAGCATCTCACAATGGGGATGATCTCATTCTATGAGTCATGCAGTGGGTCCTTGATGGCCCATTAAACAGAGATAACTCCGGGAGGAAGTTATCTATGAGTCATGTGGCAAGGCATTGTTAGGCTCGTTAACAGAAGATAAGGAAAACACTGCCCCACCCTGGCTCCAACGGCTCATGGGGATAGAATACAAACCTTGGGCACAATTTTACATTGTAACCTAGGACATAATCCACCCCTTATTCTATCACCATCTACATCATACACCCTCACAGATACATACATATATACACAGAATGAAACCTTACACACTAATTCTAGTTCTCACTTAAAATTAGGTCTCCTTGTGGTACACAACGGGTTTCTCCATCTTTTTGCATTACCCACTAAGTATAACCAGGTCCTTGAGCAAAAACAATCCCACGGATGGGTCTGCCTTTGCCTGAGGTGGGATTAATCCAAACAGTCTTTTTTAAAATCCCTTTCATGTGTACCACAGGGACTTTATCTCCATCTACTGTGTGCAAGGGTTCAGACTGGGCAGGACCAGCTCGATTGATGGAGCCTCGGGTGTTGACCATCCAGGTGGCTTTGGCTAGGTTTATGTCCCAATTCTTGAAGGTCTTTCTGCCAAGTGCCTTCAAGGTAGTCTTTAATAGTCCATTGCACCGTTCAACATTCCCGGCAGCTGGTGCATGATAAGGGATGTGATATATCTATTCAATACTATGTTCTTTGGCCCAGGTGTTTATAAGGCCATTCTTAAAATGTGTCCCGTTGTCTGACTTAATTCTCTCTGGGGTGCTATGTCTCCACAGGACTTGCTTTTCGAGGCCCAGGATGGTATTCCGGGCAGTAGCATGAGGCACAGGATAGGTCTCCAGCCATCCAGTGGTGGCTTCTACCATGGTCAGCACGTAGCGCTTGCCTTGGCGGGTCTGGGGAAGGGTGATGTAGTCAATTTGCCAGGCTTCTCCATACTTGTACTTCAACCATCGTCCACCGTACCACAGAGGCTTCACCCACTTGGCCTGTTTGATTGCAGCGCAGGTCTCACAGTCATGGATGACTTGTGAGATACTGTCTATAGTAAGGTCTACCCTTCGGTCACGGGCCCATCGGTATGTTGCATCTCTTCTCTGATATCCAGAGGCATCATGGGCCCAACGAGCTAGGAATAATTCTCCCTTGTGCTGCCAGTCTAGATCTACTTGTGATACTTCTACTTTGGCAGCTTTGTCTACCTGCTCATTGTTGCGATGCTCTTCATTAGCTTGACTCTTGGGTACGTGTGCATCCACGTGTCGAACCTTCACGGTTAGCTTCTCTACTCGGGTAGCAACGTCCTGCCAAATCTCAGCAGCCCAGATGGGTTTCTCTCTACGCTGCCAGTTGGCTTTTTTCTAGCAATTCAGCTATCCCTACAGGGCATTAGCTACTATCCATGAGTCGGTGTGGAGATAGAGCCTCGGCCACTTCTCTCGTTCAGCAATATCCAAAGCCAGCTGGACAGCTTTAAGCTCTGTCATCTGACTCGATCCACCTTGTCCCTCGGTAGCTTGTGCACTCGTCGTGTGGGGCTCCATACTGCAGCTTTCCATCTCCGGTCAGCGCCTATAATTCGGCAGGAACCATCAGTGAAGAGGGCATATCGTCTTTCAGTCTCTGGAAGTTCGTTATATGGTGGTGCCTCCTCAGCTCGTGTCACTTGCTCCTCTTCTTCTTCAGAGGATAATCCAAAAGTCTCACCTTCAGGACAGTTCGTTATAACTTCCAGAATCCCAGGGCGATTTGGGTTTCCAATTCGGGCGCGCTGTGTAATGAGGGCAATCCATTTGCTCCAAGTAGTGTCGGTGGCATGATGCGTGGAAGGAACCTTTCCCTTGAACATCCACCCCAGCACCGGCAGTCGGGGTGCCAGAAGCAGCTGTGCTTCAGTGCCAATTACTTCCGAGGCAGCTTGAACTCCTTCACAGGCGGCCAAGATTTCCTTCTCCGTGGGAGTGTAGTTGGCTTCGGACCCTCTGTAGCTTCGACTCCAGAATCCCAGTGGTCGACCCCGAGTCTCACCAGGCACCTTCTGCCATAGGCTCCAGGACAGGCCATTGTTCCCGGCTGCTGAGTAGAGCACATTCTTCACATCTGGTCCCGTCCTGACTGGGCCAAGGGCTACCGCATGAGCGATCTCCTGCTTGATCTGGGCAAAGGCTTGCTGCTGTTCAGGGCCCCAGTGGAAATCGTTCTTCTTGCAAGTAACCAGGTAGAGAGGACTCACAATCTGGCTATACTCAGGAATGTGCATTCTCCAGAAGCCTATAGCACCTAGGAAAGCTTGTGTTTCCTTCTTGCTGGTTGGTGGAGACATCGCGGTGATCTTGTTGATTACTTCTGTGGGTATCTGGCGACGACCATCTTGCTACTTGACTTGGAACTGGATTTCTCGAGCTGGCCCCTTAACTTTACTTCTCTTAATGGCAAAACCAGCTTTTAGTAGAATCTGGACAATCTTTTCTCTTTTCTTGAAGACTTCTCCTTCTGTGTTCCTTTACACAATAATGTCATCAATATACTGGAGATGTTCAGGAGCCTCGCTTTTTTCTAATGCAGTCTGGATCAGTCTATGGCAGATTGTGGGACTGTGCTTCCACTTCTGGGGCAGTCGGTTCTAGGTATACTGCACACCCCTCCAGGTGAAAGCAAACTGAGGCCTGCACTCTGCTGCCAAAGGAATGGAGAAGAAGGCATTTGGCAATGTCGATGGTCACGTACCACTTTTCTGCCTTAGACTCTAGCTCATACTGAAGCTCTAACATATCTGGCACAGCAGCACTCAGTGGTGGAGTGACCTCATTCAGACCACGGTAATCCACAGTCAGTCTCCATTCTCCACTGGACTTATGCACAGGCCAGATGGAGCTGTTGAAAGGTGAACGAGCCTTGCTGACCACCCCTTGGCTCTCCAGTTTACGAATCATCTCATGGATAGGAATCACAGAGTCTCTGTCGGTGTGGTATTGCCGACGGTGCACTGTTGCTGTGGCGATTGGTACCTCTTGTTCTTCAACTCTCAGCAGTCTAACAGCAAAGGGGTCATCTGAGAGACCAGGCAGGGTATTCAGTTGTCTGATGCCTTCTGTCTCTACAGCAGCTACCCCAAAAGCCCAGCGATATCCTTTTGGGTCTTTGAAATATCCATTTCTGAGATAGTCTATGCCAAGGATGCATGGGGCCTCTGGGCCAGTCACAATGGGGTGTTTTTGCCACCCGTTCCCAGTTAAACTCACTTTGGCCTCCACTACAGTCAGCTGCTGGGACCCTCCTGTCACTCTAGAAATAGAAACAGATTCTGTTCCTACATACCTTGATGGCATCAGGGTACATTGAGAGCCAGTGTCAATCAAAGCAGTATACTCTGGTGGGTCAGATGTGCCAGGCCATCGGATCCACACAGTCCAATAGATCCGATTGTCCCTTTCCTCTACCTGGCTAGAGGCAGGGCCCCCCTATTCCTGGTCATGGTGCATGCTACTCTCTTCCTGTACATATGTTCCTGAGGTTCCTTCGAGAGGATCAGTCATATCATCATTCCTATCCCATCTGGAGTTTTGTGCTCGAGAGACTGGAGCAGCATTGACTCTAGATGAACTTCTTGTGGTAGGAGTCTCTCTTTTCAGTTCACGTACCCGGGCTGCTAAGGAGGAGGTGGGTTTTCCATCCCACTTCCTCATGTCTTCTCCATGCTCCTGAAGAAAAGACCAGAGGTTACCTCGTGGAGTGTATGTTCTCTCCCTGGCTGGGGGACGCCTGCTCCTAATGGCAGAGACTCTTGTTAGTTCTGGCGAGACGTGGTAAATTTCTTCTTTAATCAAGCTTCGGATTTGCTCAGCCAGCCTTGTTTCCACGGATGAGACATGGGTACGAAATGGGGCAGTGACAGTGTCCTCATAAATTCTTAGTTTATTGACTAAGACGCCCACCCTGTCCTCGCCTGCCCTCCATTGCAGCGTTGCCAGGTAACGGGAGTACATCTCTGGTCCAAGCCGTGCGAATCTCAACCACATCTGCGATGTGCACTGGACTTCATCTGGGCTTTTAGGAAATCTCTCATCCTCTGAGAAAATGATCTCCAGCACAGCCAATTCCCTCAGGCATCGGATACCTTGTTCCATTGTGTTCCACTTTCCTTGGTGCACCTGGAGATCTTCTTTACAAAGGTATCTGTCCTTCACACTTGTTAGCAGTCGTCGCCAAAGGCTGAGAGTTTCTTGGGTTCTCCCGATCCCCTGGTCAATGACCACATCCCGGGACAGCGATCCCAGTTGCCTGGCCTCACTTCCATCCAGAATGGTGTCATTGGCTGCAGCGTCCCAGATACGGAGCAGCCAGGTCAGGACGGATTCATTTGTCTGGCGGGTGAATTCCCTCCACAGGTCACGCAGCTCACCCAGGGACAGAGAGCGAGTGATGATCTCTTGCTCTGTCTCTTCTGCTGGGTGCGAAGGTCCTGCTGCATCCTCATCAGTCACTATCCGGACTGATTTTCTCTTTGCTTTCTTCTTCTGAACAGGAGCAACTGCTACCGGTTTAGGCTGTTCCAGTTCAGTGATGGTTTGTGTGGAGATGCTGGCATTTTTGGCTTCTTTCTCCTCTGTGACAACCTGCACAGACACAGACGTTGTGGCTTTGCACGTGGCTTCCTTGTCTTCTGTGGCAGTCTGCGTGGACGTGGGCACTGTTGCCTTGATTTCGGTTCTTTTCTCTTCTGTGGCAGTCTGCGTAGACTCGGACACTGTTGCCTTGCTTTCGGCTTCTGTTTCCTCTGTAACAGTCTGCGTAGACTCGGACACTGTTGCCTGGCTTTTGGTTCCTTTCTCCTCTGTGACAATCTGTGTGGACACGAAGGCTGTTGCTGTGCATTTGGTTCTTTTCTCCTCTGCCTCAAGAAAACGCTGCACTTTAAGCATGGTGCAGGCTGTGCAGAGAAGAGAAAGCAGTACTAACAACAACATTATGCTGTCCTTGGTATCCAGAGAGAACTCAAAATTTCCAAAACCTGCTGTATCAGGCTTGAAAGACTGGAAAAAATCATTCTTTACCCCTCCCCACTGTGGCTGGGTGAGATTGTTGAGACCTCAAACAAAGCATCCTAGACTGGGACGAGTAAACAAAATTGAGTACATATTCCGAATTGTGCTCATTGCCTCGGAGGTTATCGTGCAGTAGACATAATAGACTAATAAAGCAATTTAGTGCTGTACCCTGGTTTACACCAGAATATTAAGATCTGCAGATACTGCCCCATGTGCGGAAAGATATAGAGAGCTAGGTACAAGACACATGTAAACATGCTGAGCATCATAGTGAACAGGTGTCTTACAAAATTGTAATTCTGACTTTTCTCAGTACCTCTTGCCCCGCATTGGGTGCCAAAAATATGTGCTGGTTTGAAAGCAAAACCAGTGAAGGACTCCAAGTCAGAAACACAATTTAATAAGATGAAAAGATAAAGTAAAGTAAAATAAAATAAAAGTAATAGTACAAAAAAACCTGACAGAGTCAGAATACAACCTGACACCCTGTTAGTTAGGGTGGTAGTGGCAGTCCAGATGAGATGGTCTGGTCGAAGCAGTGATTCCTGTAGAAACTTCTGGCAGCTCTTGTCTCCTCTGGGAGTCCAGTGGATAAAGCTGCTTGTGCTGTC
>JAJEOU010002913.1:85269-149687 GCA_021534815.1 Acrocephalus arundinaceus
GCCCTCACTCTTGCCTCACTCACACACCTCCCAACAACCCAGCTGGAGCTTTGAGCTGCAAGGAGTTCAAAGCTTGTCTGTCCTTCAGCAGTTGCTCTAATTCTGCCTTCAGCCAACTCTGGATTTGTGTTTATTGCAGAACTTCCTGTGTGTCTCAAACATTCCTTGCATGGTTCTGCCTTGGGGAAGGGGAACCTCCTTGGTGGCACCTTGGGCTTGTCACACACTTGAGAAGATTGTCTGAAATTTTTGACCACTTAAAAAAGGAAGATAACCCATCTTTCCCTGAATGCAGCCAGTTCTCTGAGCAAAACAGCTCCCAGGTGAGTGAGGAAAGACAGGATGGGGTTGGGGGATGTGGAGCAAGGTTGTTCATACTGGGTCAGATCTTAAGGCACAGCTCCTCTGAGCAGGCCAGACCTCCTGAGGAGAGACCTTGGGTCAATATCAGTGACTAAATCCTGCAATCACCTTTTGTGTAATAGGAAAAGTAAAAAAATACACTCTTTTAAAAAGAAATACATCCTAAAAAGTCTTTGAAATATTTCTCCATAACTCTAGGAAAAAAGACTTCCTATTGAACTGCACCAGACCAGAGAGAAATCAAGGCACAGCCATGGTTTGTCAGGACTTGCTTGATCCTAATGAGCCCCGTGGTGCATTTGGTGCTGAGCCCTGGAACCTCAGGGCCTGAGAGGAGATTGCACAAACCTTTCCAGGAGTCAAAGTCGGAAGGAACACCTAAAGTGTCAAGGTATTCGTGGGTCCCACTAAGGTCTGTCCCCAACATGCTCCTCATAGACTCTTTGAAGGAGAGATATGGAGGCCAGGATTGCACAAAAACCTCTCAGAGATTCGGTGGCAAAAAGAAATACTTAAATTACCCCTGAGTACCTTGAAGCATGAATAAGCCCTGCTGAGTATTGTTAATGGATAAAATTCTCAAGGGATTCATTAAAGCAGATTTTTAGAGGCCATGATTGTACAAATCCGTCAGTCAGTGTCAAAAAAACCCCTTTTTTTCCAAACTTTGAGTACCCTGAAGTATTAATGAGCCCCACTGAGTGTTGTTACTGACAAAGCCTCTCAAGGGACTCATTAAAGCAGAGAATTGGGGGCCATGATTGCACAAACCTCTCAGAGACTCCAAGGCAAAAGCCAAACCCAAAGTCCTTGGAAAAACCTGCAGTCCCTGGCAGCATGAAGGAGCCCCCAGGGCCATTGCTGACCAAGGCTCCTTCCCCAGGGACTCCTTCCAGCACATCCTGGAGGCCACTGGCATGGGAGGGGGATGCTGAGGGCAGCACAAGGGGCTGACAGTGCCCAGCCTTGCTGGGGCTGTGCCAGGAGGCCCCAGGGCCTCAGGACAAGGTGTCTCCTCAGTGTCCTTGGTGGCACAGAGGCTGCTGTGGCCCAGGGCACCCAGACTTGGCTTCTCTTTGTCCCCTCCTGTCATCACTGCCTGCAGTTCTCTGCTCTGCCTGGGGCCTGGGGACACTTTCTGTGTCGTGTCCCTCAGTGGGACCCATTAAAACTTCCAGAAACTTTGGATTTTGAATCTCACTTTGAGTTGTAGAGAAGTTTTTGATCACACTCTGAGGGACTGAGTCTGACGCAAACAGCACAAAGCCCTGAGAGGGTCATTAAAGTCCTTGTGCTGTGTCTGTGCTGATGAGCTGGGCTGAGCTCATCATCCAGAGAGAGATCCTGGCAACCAAGAAGAGCTTAAAAACACATTTCTCTGGATGAGCAGCTTTTCTGCCAGCCCAGCAGGGCTGGGGCACTGCCTGCAGCCACCCCGGGCACAGCACACAGGCACAGAGAGCTTCAATCACTCAGGGCTGGGAAGGTGCTGAGAAGGGACTGGGGGAGAATCACTGCCAGCCCTTGGCACAGGAACCTCTGGCTGCAGGACAATGCAGCTGCAGCTCCTGCAGTTATCTCCTCACGCTGCAACATCCCAACGCCTACAGACTCTGTGAGTACAACTCTCTGAGTATTTCTGGTGCAGGGGAGGTGAAATGCTCATGAAGCTCTGACACAGTGAGAGCTTCTGCCCACTCCCAAAATATTTCCAAGAGAAGGATTTCTTCTAAAATGAGGACATTTCCTGAGACTTTGTTTTCATTTCCTAATATAAGATAATGGGGGAGAGGAGGAAAAAATGATAAAGGTATCCTTGATTTTGAAAAGTCCCAGGGACATCTCAGCTCTTAGTGATCAGGCTTAGTCTGAGCTGTCCTTTCTCCAAGCTGCAAACAGAACCTGCCCCCAGCCAGTGCCCTACAAACAGGCAGGGTTCTGTAGGGCCAAGGAGAGTGCACAGAGATTTGGGCTCTGGGAGTGCTGGCAGGGAGAGCTCAGGCACAGGGAAACACCTGCAGGAGGAAAATCTCCAGGAAGCAGAGAGAAAATGAGGCAGTGAGAGAAAACAAAAGCCAGAAATGTTTTGTCAGGGAGAGTTCAGAGATCTCCATAGGAGCCCCTGCAGTGCAGCCCCTCCCTCTGAACAAGCCCCCTCCCTCCTGTCCCCCAGCCAAGCCTCTGCCCTCAGGGCCGGGGCTCCAAGGCGTGCAGCCCCTCCTGTGCAGGCAGAGCTGCAGCAGAGCCGTGGGGCAGCTGTGCAGCCCCGGGCCCAGTTCCCTCTGCAGAGCACAGGGCTGGGAGCAGCTGCCCGGCACTGGGGGGCTCTGGCAGGGGGCACAGCTGGCTCAGGGTGACGCTGTCCCCAGTGCCTGGCTGTGGGCAATGCTGTCAGTGCAGCCAGGGCAGGAGCTGCATCTCCCTGAGTCCAATGCCATCCTAAGGACACTTGGAAGTCTCCCTGAGATTTCAGTGCAAGCTGGGAGCTTTAATGCAGGATGCAAACCTGTCTTGGAGCATCTTTGTGTTATCTGAAAGACCCATGGGGAAAGGCACAGGTGTTGTGACACTGAAAATGCTGTTGGGGTGGTGAAATGAGCAATGTGAGTCCTTGGCTACAAATGTGGAGCTGGGCTGTGGTGGATCCATCTGCTCTGAGCAGTACCTGGTGATTTTTTTAGGGGAAACATGGGAAGCGGATCACTCCCATCTGAGAAAGGTTAAATCCCAGCAAAACTCTGAACATGTCAGAATGACAGACCATGTCCAGTCACTATACACTCATCACCTTGCGTCACATCACTTTTTCTCTGTTCTCCCTGGGGACAGCAGAAATCCTGAGGGTTTCTGATATCCAAGATTACCAGGAGAGATATGAGGGAGCTTATCTAGAAAACCCCAGAACTCTAAAATAGAAAAGGGTGTCTGTGGTTTACAGGGGAGGGCGTATGGAAAATGGTTTTGATTTTGGTTACAGGTATCTCCTCTAAAAATTTACTGTCCTTTTCTGCCTGACAGAACCCAAGGTCCAGAGACAGCAAATGTCCAACAGCAGCTCCATCAGCCACTTCCTCCTGCTGGCATTGGCAGACACACGGCAGCTGCAGCTCCTGCACTTCTGCCTCTTCCTGGGCATCTCCCTGGCTGCCCTCCTGGGCAACGGCCTCATCATCAGCGCCGTAGCCTGCGGCCACCTCCTGCACAGCCCCATGTTCTTCTTCCTGCTCAACCTGGCCCTCACCGACCTGGGCTGCATCTGCACCACTGTCCCCAAAGCCATGCACAATTCCCTCTGGGACACCAGAAACATCTCCTACTCAGGATGTGCTGCTCAGCTCTTTATCTTCTTCGTTGCAGCAGAACACTATCTCCTGACCGTGATGTGCTACGACCGCTACGTGTCCATCTGCAAACCCCTGAACTACGGGACCCTCCTGGGCAGCAGAGCTTGTGCCCACATGGCAGCAGCTGCCTGGGCCAGTGCCTTTCTCAATGCTCTCATGCAAACAGTCAATACGTTTTCCCTGCCGCTGTGCAAGGGAAATGCCCTGAGCCAGTTCTTCTGTGAAATCCCACACATCCTCAAGCTTTCCTGCTCCAAATCATTCCTTAGGGAACATGGGCTCATTGCAGTTAGTGCTTCTTTAGCACTTGGGTGTTTTGTGTTCATGGTTTTCTCCTATGTGCAGATCTTCAGGGCTGTGCTGAGGATCCCCTCGGAGCAGGGACGGCACAAAGCCTTTTCCACCTGCCTCCCTCACCTGGCTGTGGTCTCCCTGTTCCTTGGCACAGCCATGTGTGCCTACCTGAAGCCCCCCTCCATCTCGTTCCCATCTCTGGATCTGGCCCTGTCAGTTCTGTACTCGGTGGTGCCTCCAGCCCTGAACCCCCTCATCTACAGCCTGAGGAACCAGGAGCTCAAGGCTGCAGTGTGGAGACTTATGACTGGATAGTGTCAGGAACATTAAAGTGCTGCAAATCACTTGTAATTAAAGTCATCTTAAATACCTCTTGTTGGTTTAAATTTGCCGGTTCTTTTTCTTTGTTTTTCCTTTTTAAATCCTGTCCACAAAGAAATTGAATTTTGTGTTATTTCTCATTTTCTTTCTCACCACATCCCCTGTGGCCACAGACTCTGTCAGAGAAGCTGAAATCTGTGTGGCTTTAAAGGAAATCAAGGATCTCGCAGCCAAGTTTTCTGCAGAGATCCCCCTTTGGTTCCCTTCTCTGCAGCTGCAGCAGCAATGTCTGTGTGCAGAGCTGGGGGCGATCAGTGCTGGCACAGCAGCTGTGCCCAGCAGCAGCAGCAGCAGCCCTTGGTGTTGCCAGTGCTGCTGCCGTGGCCCTGCCCCGCTGCCCTGCTGGCCCTGGTGTTGCTGTAGGGCCTGAGTGCTCTCGGGGCCGGGCACAGTGCTGGGGGTGGCAGTGCCGGGGCTGCAGCAGGGACAGGCCATGGGCACTGCTGGGGCAGCGCTGACGCCTCAGGCCAGGGCCTGGGGGCTGCAGGCTCCTTGCCCAGGCTCTCTCCAGAACACTTTGCCCAGGCCAATGCTGAGCACAGAAAAGCCCCGGGAGCAGCCCCAGGCTGGCCGTGGGCAGGCTGGGGGCAAACAGCATGGCTGGGGCTCTGCATGGTGCCTGGGGGCAACTGGGATCCTACTGGGATCACAGTGGGAGAGGCTGGGCCCATGCTGTGGCAGATTGGAATCATACTGGATCATACTGGCAGCAACTGGGACTGCACTGAGGGTGACTGAGAGTGGCTGTGAGCAACTGGAATCAGGCTGCAAGCAACTGAGGACAACTGGGAATGACTGGGAACATGATTGGAGCAAGTGGAATACACTGGGAGAGACGGAAACCACAGTGGGGGTAAATGGGAGCAGCTGTTCCCATGCTGGGGTCATACTGGGATCCTACTGGAACCAGACTGGGGGTGACTGGAACCAAATTGGGGGTGACTGGGTGCAACTGGGTTCATCCTGGGAGCCACTGGGATTACAATGGATGTGAACAGATCCTGACTGGGGGTTACTGGGAGCTACTGTTGGGAGGAAAATGTGGACACATTGAGAGTAACTGGGATCAGCTGGAAGGGGCTGGAACCATTCTGAGGGGACTGAGACCACGACTGGGGCAACTGGGATCATACTGGGAGAACTGGGACAACACTTTGGGCAACTGCCAGAAACTGGGATCATGCTGGAGGAAACTGGAAGATATTGGGAAAGACTGGGATCATTCTGAGGTAACCAGAACCTTACTGGGATATACTGGGATATACTGGCAGTGTCTGTAACCATACTGGGGAGACTGGAACCACATTGGGAACAGCTGGAACCATGCTGGGGAAAACTGGGAGTGCATGTGACCATGCTGAGAGCAACTGGGACTATTCTAGGGACAAGTGGGATCATACTGGGAGGAACTGGGAACAATTGGGAGTATTCTGGCAGCAACAGGGATCATAGTGGGATCACAGTGGGAGCAGCTGGGTTCATGCTGGTTGAGACTGGGGTCACACTGAGGGTGTCTGGACTCCTACTGGGTTTACTGGGAGTGGCTGTAAACAACTGGAATCATGCTGAAAGCAACTGGGAGGAAGTGGGAATGACTGGGAGCATGCTGGGAGAGACTGGGATATACTGGGAGAGACTTGGAACCATGAGGATCACACGGGAGGCTACTGGGATCATGCTGGAATTGACAGGGATCAACTGGGATCACACTGGAGGCCACTGGCTTCATACTGGGAGTGACTGGCATCTGACTGGAATTATAGTGGGTGTTAATGGACCCTGACTGGGGGTTACTGGGAGCTACCAAACCCATGCTTAGAACCTACTGGGGCTGCCCTGGGAGCAACTGGGAATGACAGGATGCATTCTGGTGATAACTGGGATGTACTGGCAGTGACTGGGATAAAACTGGGGGCAACTGAACTATGCTGGGGTAACTGGGAGTGTCTGGCAATGACCATGAGAATGTTCAGGGCAACTGGGATATACTGGGAGTGCCTGAGATCATGCAGGTCGTGACTGGGACCACAATGGGAGCCACTGAGAATGTGCTGGGGGGAACTGGGACCATGCTGGGGGCAACTGGGCACAAGTGTGAGTGACTGGGGCCCTGCTGGGAGAGACTGGCATCATACTGGACTCATTCTGGGATCATTCTGGGAGTTACTGAGGCTGTGCTAGGGGCAACTTGGAACACAGTGGACGAAAGTGGGAGCAACGGGGAGCAACTGGGACCATGCTGGGGGCAAACGGCATCATTATGGGGAATGACTGGCAGTGACCGGGCTCATACTGGAAGTGCTGAGGAAACTGGAACCTGTGCTGAGGAAAGGTAAATTTGGAATCTAGAACAAACAAAGAAGCCAATTGCCCATCTGGTCCCTCAATTGGCACAATGCTCTTGGATTGTTTTACCAACTGTGTGCCCCCTATACCTGTAACCTTACCAGCCACGGGTTGCAACTCCCAATGTGATGGCCACTTGTCACACTTGTGGTATGACTGTCACATCTGATCCTGTGTCCATCATTCTCTGGAATTGGATGAAATCCCCCTCCCTCTTGAGCCCCCACCAAATTATGGGTTTGTTCTCTCCCACCATTTCTGTCCAATAGAACCCAAATAGTCCAGACCATGCTAGGGCAGTTTGGGCAGTGGTATGGCCTGGGCAATGACTCGGCCCTTTGGTAGGAAGAGGGGAGGATGGACACAACGTGCCAGGAGAGCTCGTTGCTCCAGATCTGATGGCAAAAGTGCTGGACTAATCTTGATCTCAGAGGGAGTGTGCTTAGAATCCCTGATAACAAGGCACTTACTATCAGTCTGCTGTAGGTTGGTCACGTGTCCAGGGTCAATGGTGACCACTTGCCAGTGTGGTGTGTTGGAAGGCAAACCTGTTGTTAACTCAAGCCTAAATGGCTTCCATATCCTCTTGGTTGTTACCAACCCTGAGGGTTCCTTAGGGTCCCACACCTTCCCGGAATTGGGTTGCCCCACAACCCTGACAACCCGGTGACCTGTCCCATTTTTCTCATCATGTGGGAGAAGCTCATGCTCCTCCTCTAGTTTTTTGGAACTGGAATGTTCCCTTTCTCCCCCTCCCCCACTGCTCCCACCAGTGTGTGTGTGATGTTTTATTCTTAAAGGGACAAAAGCACATCACATGTCCCTCCTGCCCACACTGGAAACATTTGACCCTCCCAGCCACTGGTGGTCCAGCTGGAATTGTGGCTGGTGCTGCAATCCGGCCTCTGAGCCCAGACCCTTTCCGCTGTTCATCTGGGTCCCTTATGGCTCACTTGGTGCAGGTCTCAGTGAGGAGGTCCAGGGTTGGAGGTGGAGCAACCAGAAGCCCGGAGATGATCCTCTTGCAGACATCACTGGCATTGCTTTGTGCTACTTCCAGGCACCAAGTGGCTTTGTGCCACTTCCAGGATCATCTTCTGTTGCAACTCCTGCTCCTCTCTCTGGTTTTCCACCACTGCATGAAGTCTATCTAAAAAATCTAGGAAAGGCTCAGAAGGGGATTGTTTAATTGAGATAGAACTCTGCCTAGGATCTTTAGTGCGCATGATCTGAAATGCCCTTTTGGCAGCATCCTTCATGTGATTTAACACAGGAGGGGTTACTGGATTACACTGGGTTTTACTGGTTTGTAGTGGGATGGGGTGCCGGGGGTTACTGGGTTATACTGGGATATACTGGGAGAGGGAGCAGCATTTGAGTGAGTGCCCCCTGCTTGCAGGGAGGACTTGGTGAACCACTGTGTGTTATTCTGGTTTATACTGGGAGAGGATGTTGGGGGCATTGGTTTATACTGAGTTATACTGGGATAAACTAGTTGTGAGTGACTGGGTTTTACTGGGTTACACTGGTTTGCAATGGTTTATACTCATTTTTACAGGAATGGCATGCTGGGAGCATTGGTTCATACTGTGTTATACTGGATGTACTCGGTTATATTGGGATGTACTGGTTTATAGTGGGATGGGGCTTGGGACCCACTGGAGTGACTTCAGGTTGTGCTGGCCTTACTGGTTTACACTGGGAGCTGCCCCCACAGGGCTCAGGGGATATGGGGAGGCTCCCAGTGCTTACCAGTTTATACTTGTGCCCTCCCAGCATAAACCTGGTAAAAGTAGAAGCCCCAAGACCATACTGGGTGCCCTTAAACCCGCCTTTCATGGGTAGACCTGATGTCCTAAAATCCATGTTGGTTTGAATGGGTAGACCTGATTTCCCTTAATCCCCATTAACTTCAAGAGGGTAGACCTGGTTCCCCTAAATCCCAGACTGGGAATGGGTTTGGATGCATTAACCCTAACTGGTTTATACTGGGAGCTGCCACCTCTGGCCACAGGGGCTCAGGGGCAGCTCCCAGTGCTTACTGGTTTGTACTGGTGCCATCCCAGTCCATGCTTGGGACCACCAGCAGGCATTGGTGGCTGGGCAGGACCCCGAGGCCAAGCTGGCCTTTGCCAGGGCCCTGCTGAGCCGCAACTTCTCCAACTTCCCGGCCTGGCACCACTGGCTGTGGGTCCTAGCACCCACCACAAACTGCACGAATGGTGAGGACAGGACGCTGCCCCCTGAAAGGCTGAATGAAGGTAAAAGATTCCCCTGGAAAAATTCCCAGAATTTTGGTGGGATCCTATCCCAAAAATTCTCCAGTCCCTTGCTTGAAGTTGAGCTCTGTTGGGTTGAAAGGGTAGACCTGGTGTCCCAAAAATTCGCATTGACTTCATTGAGTAGACCTGGTGTCCCTAAATCCCCACTGATTTCAATGGTAGACCTGATGTCCTTACAGTTGTTAATGGATAGATCTGCTGCCCAAAGATCACAATTTCCATTGATGGGTACACCTGTTTTCCTGAAATCTCCATTGGTTTTAATGGGTAGACCTGGTCTCCTAAATCCCCCCAATTGACTTCAATGGCGGTAGATCTGATGTCCCAAATTTCCCATTCATATCAATGGCCAGCCATGATTTCCCAAACTCCCCACATTAAGGGGTAAACCTGGTGTCCCACTGAGCCCATGAGTTTAAGTAAGTAGACCTGATGACCTCAAATCACCTTTGTCCTTAATGGGTAGACCTGACATTCCTAAAATCCCTATTTTTTTTAATGGACAGACCTGGTGTCCCTAAATCCCCATTGGTTTCAATGGGTAGACCTGCTGTCCCTAAGCATCCTTTGTTTCAATGGGTAGACTTGTCCCTAAATCCTCATTAGATCAAGAGGCTGGACCTGTTGACCCTAAAAATCTCCATTGGTTTTAAAAGGTGGACCTCTTGTGCCTCAAAATCCCCATTGAGTTCAATGGATAGACCTGGTGTCCCTAAAAATCCCCATTGGTTTCAATGGGTACACCTGAGCCCCCACACACCTGGGTGCCCCCATTCAGATCTCGGGGTGTCCCATGGATGCCCCCCTGAGATTTTGGGGTGCCCCCTTTGCCCCTCCCCAGATCTGGAGCTGGTGCAGAACGCCATCTTCATCAAGCCCACGGATCAAAGCACCTGGGTGTACCTGCACTGCATCCTCTCCTGAGGTAACTCGGGGCTCCCTCCCATCCCTGAGGCCCTCCCCTGGAGTTTTGGGGTGCCTCCTGAAAGCTGGGGTATCCCCTCACAGTTCCCCTGTCGCTGAGGGTCGTCTGCATCCACATTGACTGGGAGGACATGACAGTGGCCATCATCTTCTCCCATCCACTCAGGGGGAGTGGGAACCCCTGGGAACACCAAAAAATCACCTGGATCTCTCCCAAAATAACCCTGGTACCCCTTAAAACCACCTGGATGCATTTGGGAAGACCAAAAAAATCACCTGAATAAGGCCAAAAATCGCCTGTATACATCTGGATACTCCCCCAAATCACCTGAGTACCCAAAAAAATTTCTTGGGAACCCATCAAAAGTCATCTGGATACACCTGGGTATCCCCCAAAATCTTCGGGCCCCACGAAACTGGTGGTTGTGAAACCCACTGCTTTGACTGGGTAGACGTGGTGTCTCATTTATCCCACTGACTTAAATGGGTAGACCTGGTGTCCTGTCTACCCCCATTTACCCCCAGTAACCCTTCCCAGTGTACCCAGCAATGCCCCAGGGCTCCCAGGAACTCCAGTGCCCACCCTAAGCCACTCCCAGTGCTCCCAGTAACCCCAGTGCCCCCCCTTAACTACCTCCAGTGCTCCCAGGAATAGCTCCCAGTTTGACTTGTTTGCCCTCCCAGTCCTCCCAGTAACCCCTTCTAGTGCTCCCTGTTTGCCCAGTTTTCCCCATCCTCCCTCCCAGTGCTTCCAGTTCCCCACCAGTGCTTCCAGTTCTTCCCCCAGTGCTGCCCCTTAGCCTTTCCCAGTGCTCCCAGTTTAACCAGTAACCCTTCCCAATCAAGCCCTATTAATGGACAGCCCTGGTGTCTCTAAATCCCCATTGACTTTAATTGGGCAGACCTGGTGTCCTGTGATAGCTGGACTAGGAGAAAATAAAACAGTAAAACAGGCCTGATCTTTAAAAGTTACAAAGACAGTTTATTTACACACTCTAAAGGGAAAATATTGGGGAAGATGAAACAGGAAAGCCTTATAAATATGACTGCTTATTTGTAGAGAATATGAAACATATGAGTGAAATAGAGTTGAAGGCAAGTTTCGATGCCTAAGATGCCAAGCTTTAGTTACTGAACAACTGGAAAACAATAGTGTGACCAGCTGAAGGTAATCCCCCCTTGATGAAACAATGCCCTTCTCCTTACCAAGAGTCCAAGGGTCAGAGCAGACCCTACTAGATTGGCAGGAGGGGTACTCAGGTGATTTTAGGGGGTTACTCAGGTGATTTTGGGGGGTTCCCAGGTGATTTTGGAGGTAGCCAGGTGATTTTGGAGGAGTACCCAGATGCATCCAGGTGATTTTGAAGGCACTCTGGTGATTTTGGGGTGTATCCAGGTGACTTTGGGGGTACCCAGGTTATTTGGGGGGGATCCAGGAGACTTTTGGGTGTATCCAGGTGATTTTGGGGGTGCCCAGCTAATTTTGGGGGATTCCCAGGTGTCCTCACTCACCCTGACGGGCTGGGAGAAGATGATGTCCACCGTTGTGTCCTCTCGTTTGATATGGACACAGATGACCCTCGGCGGTGGGGGAGCTGTGCAAGGACACCCCAACATTCATGGGGCACCTCAGTATTTGGGGGGGCACTGAATCATGATTTTAAAGAGTTAAAATTTTGGCTAAGGTTTAGAAGCAATCCCTATTGATCAGGATGTAAGTTCGATAAGCAAAAGGTAAGTTAAGGATTATCAGATGCTTAAACTAGAGCTAATAGATGTATTGTTTGCCATTATGAGTTCATTCTAATATTGTTTTTAGAAGGAAATGGAGTAAATGAACCATTAGAAGAACAGATTGAAACCAGTAGAACAATGGCCAGCACCTGGACTTTATATCAACCAGTCACAAAGCAGGGACCTTGGATCACACCAGAGGGTCACAGAGACCTGAGGAAGACTCTCCTGACTTCATCCTTTGAGATCACTGACCCAATTCAAGAGAAGAATTGCACATGCGCGAAGGACCAATAGCCTCATTTTAATACAGAGCAGAGGTGGGAAGTGCTGGAGTTGTGCACATGTATTGTATGTAAGACCTCGGGAAATAAATAGAGGGCAAAGAACCTTGAATGTTTGGGTGTCCCCCCACAGCCCCCCTGCCACCGAGGGTAATCTGCATCCATGTCGACCAGGGGTACGTGACCGTGGCTGTCATCTTCTCCCGGCCCGTCAGGGTGAGTGGGGACATTTGGGGAGCCCCCAAATCACCTGGGTACTCCCAAAATCACCTTGATACCCCACAAAATCACCTGGGTACCTCCAAAAGTCACCTGGACGCAGCCAAAAATCACCTGAGTACCCTCAAAACCTGGTTGCATCTGGGTAGTCCCAAAAATCACATGGAGCCCCAAAATTTTCTCGATCCCCCCCAAAATCACCTGGGAGGACCCCTGGGATTGCCGGGACCCCGGCGGGGAGGGGGGGGAGCTGGAGGATGGGATGGTCAGGACAGGGGTTTGGGGGTTCCAGTGCCGGACGTGGCTGCTCCCAGTATGAGCCCAGTTGTCCCTCCCATGTGGATCCAGATTCTTTGGCACTCCCAGTATGAGCCTGGTCACATCCAGTATGATCCTGGTCACTTCCCCTTATTCGCTGTAGGACCCCTGTTGCTCCCAGTATGAGCCCAGTAACTCCCAGTCATTCCCAGTATGATGCCATTTGGCCTTAGCTCAGTCTCAGCTGCTCCCAGTTCTCCCTAGTACAGTCCCAGTCACTCCCAGTATGATGCCAGTCTCTCCCAGAAGGGCCCCAGTCACTCACACTTGTGTCCAGCTGCCCCAACAGAGTCCCAGTTCCTCCAGCATTCCCCAGTTCCCCTCCCAGTTCCCAGGCTCCCCCCGTGTGGTCCCAGTCACCACCTGCATGGTCTCAGGCACTTCCAGTATATCCCAGTTGCCCTGAACACTCTCGTAGCCATTGCCAGGCACTCCCAGTTACCCCAGCATGGTTCAGTTGCCCCCAGTTTTATCCCAGTCACCACCAGTACATCCCAGTTCTCACCAGCATGCATCCTGTCATTCCCAGTTGTTCCCAGTTCCTCCCAGTGTATCCCCAGTAGGCTCTCAGCATGGGCCTGGGAGCTCCCAGGAACCCCCAGTCACGGTCCATTAACACCCACTATAATCCCAGTATCATTGTAGCCACTGCCAGTATGATGCCAGTGGCCTCCAGTGTGAATCTGGTTGCTCCCTGTCAATACCAGCATGACCCCAGTACCCTCCAGTATGATCCTCATGGCTCCCAATCTCCCCCAGTATATCCCAGTCACTCATAGCATGCTCCCAGTCAATCCCAGTTCCTCCCAGTTGCTTTAAGTGTTATTCCAGTTGCTCACAGCCACTGCCAGGGCATTTTCCTACCCTAAATTAGGAATTTCCAAGCCTGAAATTGGTGTTTTTAACCCCAAAATATTTGGGACATCAGGTCTACCCACTGAAATGAATGGCAGGGAAAGGGCACCAGGTCTACCCTTTGAAATCAATGGATAGAAAAAGAAACCAGATCTACCCTAGTAAAGCAAAATGGGATTTAGAGACACCAGGTCTACCCATTAATAGCACTTGATCAGGAAGGGTTACTGGTTAAAATGGGAGTACCTGTCAGGGCTAAGGGCAAGCTCTGGGAGCAGAACTGGAAGCACTTGGGGGGTTTAGGAAGCACTGGGAGGGAGGAATGTGGGAAACTGAGCAAACTGGGAGCACTGGGAGGGGTTACTGGGAGCACTGGGAGTGGTTAAATGGAGGCAATGGGGTTATTGGGAGCTCCGGGGCATTACTGGGAGCACTGGGAAGGGTTACTGGGGATTAATGGGGGTAAAATGAACACCAGGTCTACCCATGCAAGTAAATAGGGATTGAGGGACACCAGGTCTACCCATTCAAGTCAATATGAAAAATGGGACACTGCGTCTGTGTCTACCCAGTCAAAGAAGTGGGTAGTCACGACCACCGTTTTGGTCAGGGACCCAAGAAGTTTTGGGGGTACTCAAAATTCTGTATCCAGGTGATTTTTGGGGAGAATCCAGGAGATTTGGGGAGATACTCAGGTGGTTTTGGGGGGTACCCAGGTGATTTTGGAAAGTACCCAGGTGATTTTTGGGAAGGACTGAGAAGATTTTTGGGGGTATCTAGCTGATTTGGGAGGGGTACCTAGATGTATCCGGGTGATTTTGAGGGTACTCAGGAGATTTTTGGGTGTATCCAGTGATTTTTTTGGGTTACTAAGGTGATTTGGGGGGTACCCAGGTGATTTGGGGAGTTCCAGGGTGTCCCCACTCACCCTGACAGGCCGGGAGAAGATGACGGCCACCGTCGTGTACTCCCGATCGATGTGGACACAGATGACCCTCGGCAGCGGGAGGGCTGTGGGGGGACACCCCAACATTCAGGGGGCACCCCAACATTCGGGGGGCACTTAATCATGATTTTAAAGAGCTAAGATTTTAGCTAAGAGATGAAAGTAATTTATATGGATCAGGGTGTAAGTTAGATTAGATAATGATAGGTTAATGATTATTAGATGCTTAAGCTAAGGCTAACTGTTTTATTGTTTGCCATTATGAGCTTGTTTATAGAAGGAAATGGAGTAAGTGAACCATTATAAGAACAGATTGAAACCAGTAGAACAATGACCAGCACCTGGACTTTATATCAATCAATCAATCAATCACAAAGCAGGGGACCTTGGATCGTGCCAGAGGGTCACAGAGACCTGAGGAGGACTCCTCTGACTTCATCTTTTGAGACAACCAACCCCAATTCAAGAGAAGAATTGCACACACGTGAGGGACTAACAGCCTCATTTAATACAGAGTGGGGATGGGAGTTGCTGGGGTTATGCATATAGATTATATGTAGGATCTTGGGAAATATAAAGAAGGCAGAGAACCTTGTACAGGGTGGTGATGCCTTTTGGAGGTGATTCCTGTGCCACCCGCTGGTGTTAGTAAAAATACCACTTTCTAACTTTAACTAATTAGAGAGTCTCTGTCCATGATCATATCTGTTTTTAATGATTCACCCTTGAAGATATTGTCTGAAACTCTGGAGTTTTAGATTCCTCAAATAAAAGAAGAAAACCCCTCTTTTGGCTCAGTGAAGCCACTTCTCTGAGCAAAGCAGATCCCACGTGAGTGAGGAGAAACTCATTTGAGGTTGGGGTTGGGAAATAAGAAGCAAGGTTGTCCACACTGGATCAGACCTCATGGCACAGCTTCTCTGACCAGGCCAGACCTCCTGAGGTCAATATCAATCCTGGATCCATATCAATCCCTGAATAGTGCAATCACCTCCTCTCATTTCTTTTCTCTGAAGAGAAAAATACACCCTTGAAAATAGGAATGTAGGTTTATTAAAAGCTCTATGAAATATTTCTCCATAACATTCCTAGTGAACTGCACCAGACCAGGGGGAAATCAAGACACAGCCATGGTTTGTCAGGACTTTCTTGACCTAATGAGCCCCGTGGTGCATTGGTGCTGAGCCCTGGAACCTCAGGGCCTGAGAGGAGATTGCACAAACCTGTCCAGGAGTCAAAGTCAGAGGAAACACCCAAAGTTTCTTGAAGTATTAATGGGTCCCACTATGGTCAATCCCCAACACAGGCTCCTCATGAGGTCTGTAGATGAGAGAACTGTAGGCCAGGATTGCACAAAAACCTCTCAGAGACTCAGAGTGGGATGGAAAATCCAAAGGAAAATTCAAAGTATCTTAAAAACCTTGAGTATCTCAAAGCATTACTGAGACCCACTGTGTGTCAGTGCAAAGCTCTCAAGGGACTCATTAAAGCAGATAATTGGAGTCCAGGATTACACAAAAACTTCTCAAAGACTCAGTGGCAAAAAGAAGTTTTTAAACTAACCCTGAGTACCTTGAAGTATTAATAAACCCCACTGAGTGTTGTTACTGGCTAAGAATCCCAAGGGACTTGTTAAAGCAGATAATTGGGGCCATGATTGCACAAACCTGTCAGAGACTCCAAGGCAAAAGCCAAACCCAAAGGCCTTGGAAAAACCTGCAGTCCCTGGCAGCATGAAGGAGCCCCCAGGGCCATTGCTGACCAAGGCTCCTTCCCCAGGGACTCCTTCCAGCGCATCCTGGAGGCCACTGGCATGGGAGGGGGATGCTGAGGGCAGGACAAGGGGCTGACAGTGCCCAGCCTTGCTGGGCTGTGCCAGGAGGCCCCAGGGCCTCAGGACAAGGGGTCTCCTCAGTGTCCTTGGTGGCACAGAGGCTGCTGTGGCCCAGGGCACCCAGACTTGGCTTCTCTTTGTCCCCACCTGTCATCACTGCCTGCAGTTCTCTGCTCTGCCTGGGGCCTGGGGACACTTTCTGTGTCGTGTCCCTCACTGGGACCTATTAAAACTTCCAGAAACTTTGGATTTTGAATCTCACTTTGAGTTGTGGAGAAGTTTTTGATTACTCTCGGAGGGACTGAGTCTGACGCAAACAGAACCAATGCCCCGAGAGGGTCATTAAAGCCCTTGTGCTGTGTCAGTGCTGTGAGCTGGGACACCTGGCACAGCGGCAGCTCCTGGCAAGCACAAAGAGCTTAAAACCACATTTCTCTGGATGAGCAGCTTTTCTGCCAGCCCAGCAGGGCTGGGGCACTGCCTGCAGCCACCCGGGCACAGCACACAGGCACAGAGAGCTTCAATCACTCAGGGCTGGGAAGGTGCTGAGAAGGGACTGGGGGAGAATCACTGCCAGCCCTTGGCTCAGGAACCTCAGGCTGCAGGACAATGCAGCTGCAGCTCCTGCAGTGATCTCCTCAAGCTGCAACATCCCAATGTCTACAGACTCCGTGAGTACATTCTCTGATGATCTCTTGTGTAGAGCAGCCAGGAGTGCCCAGGGCTGTGGTGCAGAGCAGGGTCCTGCAGCCCAGGGCACTGTGCTGGCCTGCCAGGGACAGCTCTCAGCCAGCCCGGGGAGCTGCTGCCAGCACTGGGGGACAAGATCTGGGTGGAAGGAGACAGCTGGTAAGGCATGGAAGTGTTCTCCCTTGTGGGGTGGGGAGGCTGCATTGTTGAGGACTGCTCCCACCATAACATTTAACTGCAGAACATTTCCAAGTAGATTTTGCAGGGAGCAAAGCAAGGCAGGGGCTGCATAAAAGTGAAAAATCCTGCTTTTATAATCTACTGCTCTGTGTTGCCATGCATGGAAATTTCACACATATATTCACCTCTAAGTTCAGGTTGAGAAAAAAAAAAAAATTCTCTCAGATCCTATTCAACAAGGCAGTGACAGAAATGAGCAGAGAGTCCTTTATAGGTACTATCAGTGTCACTTTTCCAGCCTCCCTAGGGTTTCTCTGACATTGCCATCAGAGGCTGCAGAGCCAGAGCTGGCCCTGGGCAATGCCTGAGCTGGGAGGGCTCTGCAGGGCAGAGCTGAGCCCCCAGGGCTGGGCTGGGCTCTGGCAGCCCTGGCAGGGCCCAGCCCTGGGCACAGGGAAGCAGCTGCAGGCAGGAACAGCTGCAGGCAGCAGAGCCCTGGGCAGGCAGTGGGGGGAAAGTGCCACCAAGCTGGGCTGGGATATTGAAAGTCCTCTCCAAACTGAACTATTCCATGACTTCTTTTTTTACAGATCCCCATCTCCAGCCACAGCAAATGTCCAACAGCAGCTCCATCAGCCACTTCCTCCTGCTGGCATTGGCAGACACGCGGCAGCTGCAGCTCCTGCACTTCTGCCTCTTCCTGGGCATCTCCCTGGCTGCCCTCCTGGGCAACGGCCTCATCATCAGCGCCGTAGCCTGCGGCCACCTCCTGCACAGCCCCATGTTCTTCTTCCTGCTCAACCTGGCCCTCACCGACCTGGGCTCCATCTGCACCACTGTCCCCAAAGCCATGCACAATTCCCTCTGGGACACCACAACCATCTCCTATGCAGGATGTGCTGCTCAGCTCTTTTTCTTCCTGTTCTTCATTGGATCAGAATATTTTCTCCTGACTGTGATGTGCTATGACCGCTACGTGTCCATCTGCAAACCCCTGCACTACGAGACCCTCCTGGGCAGCAGAGCTTGTGCCCACATGGCAGCAGCTGCCTGGGCCAGTGCCTTTCTCAATGGTCTCATGCACACGGCCAATACATTTTCCCTGCCCCTTTGCCATGGCAATGCCCTGGGCCAGTTCTTCTGTGAAATTCCACACATTCTCAAGCTCTCCTGCTGCAAATCCTACCTCAGGGAACTTGGGCTTCTTGTGTTTTCCATGTCTTTAGGACTTGGCTGTTTTGTGTTCATGGTTTTCTCCTATGTGCAGATCTTCAGGGCTGTGCTGAGGATCCCCTCGGAGCAGGGACGGCACAAAGTCTTTTCCACCTGCCTCCCTCACCTGGCCGTTGTGTCTCTGTCCCTCAGCACTGTCATGTTTGCTCACCTGAAGCCCCCCTCCATCTCGTCCCCATCCCTGGATCTGGCCCTGTCAGTTCTGTACTCGGTGGTGCCTCCAGCCCTGAACCCCCTCATCTACAGCCTGAGGAACCAGGAGCTCAAGGCTGCAGTGTGGAGACTGATGACTGGATGGTTTCAGAAGTTAGAATATTTCTTTTTTATTCTGCAGACTGTTCTCTGTGTAACACATTACATGCCCAGCCTGCCTTCTAAAGCTTTTAATACTGCTCGGAGTTTTTCTACTGGCTTTTCTACTTCTCCCTTGTGATTTTTTTGCACTGAAAATTTAGTCATATTCCCATATTTAGTTCACTGTCTACCTCTTTAATTTGACTCACAGACTGTGTAAATTAGGAATTATGCTCTGTTTGTGTTTAAATAAATTAAATGTTCTTGCAGAGACTTATTTTTCAAAAATCCTCCTTCTGTTACCTCTCCTAAACCTGCAGGGGCAGTGTCTGTGTGCAGAGGTTGAGAGAAAAAGAGTCCCAGCACAGCAACATTGCAAGGGAGCAGCAGCACTTGGTATTTTTAGAGCTGCACTTTTTCCACTCCCACCCTCTACTTTATTGTCCTTGTCCAAGGCCTGAGTGCTCTGGCTGCTCAGCCCCTGTCCTGCTGTGTGTCCGTGCTGTTACCACAGTCAGGGACAGGCCATGGGCACTGCTGGGACACAGCTGGGCTCCAGCACAGCAGCTCCATCAGCAAAGGGGATTTCCTTGGTGCAGTGCCCAAAGGCTTAGGTATTTTTACTAAGTTAGTAATCTCCAGGAGAAGCCCAAGGAATGGATTTTGCAGAGTCTCACTGCTTTGCTTGTTTGTCCCTGGAGGCAGTGCTGAGATCAGGGTCCCACTGTGGTACTGCAGGGACTGAGGGCAGGGTCAGGTGTTTTGTGTCAGTGGTCAGTGGCCATGGAGATGACAAATGATCTCCAAGTCACCTGCCTGGGGCTCTGCAGCTCCTGATGGCTCTGGTGGCCCGTGAGCACTTTTGTGTAGGCAATCAGAACCTGCCAGGAGAGCACAGAGGATCTGCAAGGACAGCCCAGCCCATCAGGTCAGCAGTGAATGGAGCCCTGGAGCAGAATCCTGCCCAGGGTGGGGTCACCCAGAGATCAGGGACTGAATGTCTGCTGTGACCCAGGAGAGCTCTGCAGCCCCAGGGGACACAGCAGGGACAAGAAAGGAGTCTGGGCACTGACTGCTCTGACCCTCAGGGAACTTCCCCAGGAGGATCAACGACGCCCCAAGGCCAGCTGGCAGCCCTGGAACAGAGCAGGCACCTCAGAGCACCCTGCATGGCCCCAGCAGGGCCTGTGTGGGATGGGGTCAGTTCAGGGAGCACCATCAGCTGCCTCTGTCTCCCAGCCTGAGCAGCAGAGCCCAGCAGAGGCAGCCCAGGGCCCTGGGCAGCACAGCCCCTGTGCTCTGCAGAGCAGCAGCCCCAGCTCGGGGCTGTGGGCAGCAGGGCAGGGGCTGCAGCAATGGCTGCTCAGGCCAGCACAGACGTGTTCCCCTGGGAAAGGCTCTGTGGGCAGCTGGCATGTGCCAGGAGCAGAGCAGGAGCCCGTGGGTGTGCAGAGGAGCCCTGGCAAGAGGCTGCCCTGTCCCTGGGGCTGCAGAAGCTGCCTGAGGAGCCCCGGGGCCAACTCTCTGCTGCTGTGCTGGGCAGCTGGCTGGCCCTGGGGCTGCAGGAGCTGTCCCAGCTGAGCATCTCCTGAGCATTCCAGACCCAGAGTCACTGCCCCTGACCTCCACTGCCTCCAATTCCTACTGCAGGGCCAGCCTTACCCCTTGCTCTGCTGGGCTGGGGCAGAGGTATGGAGAGGCTGGAATGGGCAGTGCCAGGGAGAGGAAAACAACAGACCCTTGGTTACATGAGTCCTCACAGAATGGTCTCCATGGTTGCATGAGGCCCTGCAGTGTCACAATGGCCCTGAGATTCCAGGGAATCCCAGAGGTCAGAATGGTCTCCTTGGTTCTGCAGTGTCACAACGGCCCCTTGGGTGCACAGAGCCCCAAATTGTCACTATGGCCCCTTTGTTCCACAGAGCCCCAAAGTATCACAAGGCACTCCTTGTTTCCATGGAGCCCCACAGAGTCACTGTGGTCCCCTTGTAATACGAGGCCCCACAGTGTCACAAGGCACCTTTGGTTCTATGGGGCCCTCAATGTCAGTTTTGCCCTGTTGGGAGTGTCAGCACCAAGGACATAGACACCAACTGAAGGTATTGTGTAATTTATGATAATGAAGAAGTGCAAATAATTAAAAAAGGAGAAGCTCAGCAATGCACCAAATCATCCCTACCAAAGATTGTCCACAGTAATTAAAAAAGATCCATCACCAATTACCCTCAGGCTTTACCATCACCCACATCCACACATCCGCTGGGGGAAGCTGTCACAGCCAAGGACTGGAGAGTCACTCCCAGACACTGGGAATTCCTCCAGGTGCCTCCAGCCACAGGTGAGGCTCCAGCCTCACTGTGAGAGGGCCCAGCTTTGATAGTGCTGAATAAACAAACCGACAGCACTTCTAGTGTGGGAGCATCTGGTCTCATCCTCCTCTTGGGCTCCTCCCAAAGCCTGGCCAGGGCCTAAGGAGGAACTGAGGGAGGTGAATTTGACCATAGAGCTCCAAACAAGGCCAGATGTCAGATTTCATGGCCTTGTCCAGTCTCTAAATACAGAAATGAGTGGGAACATCTATCACAGTGCTAATGACCATGCATATTTCATTATTGAGCAGATACAAAGATAACCTTTGGTTGGAAGGTTCATCCAGAGGTCACCTTTGGCTCAGGGCCTGTTGTTCAGGCCTCACTCAGGCCTCTTGTCCAGGCCTTGGCACTTCAGGGTCAAGGTTTAGTGCTGGCCTTGAAACTGCTGGGTGAACAGCTGGACTGGATGAGCTCAGAGGTCTTTCCCAACAGAAAGGATTCTATAATTCCAGAATTCTATCTGCTGGATTAAGCCAGGTCCATGTTAGCAGCATTACTTTGGTCCAAAAGTTCTCTCTTGCTCAGCTCTTGTGGCCTTAGGCTTCAGCCCCTTCAGCTCCTGGTGCTAAGCTGATCATGCTGAACAAGATGACTCAGAGAGAAGAATACAGCTCATCCAATTCCTTCTGGGACACGGGGAGGGTGTGGGAACAGGAGCATTGTTTGCTGTGGCCTCTCTGCCCTTCATGCATTTCAGTGCTTTGAAACGGCCAAGAGCCTTCTCCAAGAGTGCAATGAAGCAGCTGCTCCTGCTCCTGGGTCTCACTCTTCCCTGTCTCTGACCTTGCCTGTCTTTGTCCCTCTTGCTGTGCCCTCTGTTCCCCCTGTGCTCAGTGGCTGCTGTCCAGGACTGAGGAACGGGCACAGATCCAATGGTCGAGCCTCTCCTTTCTCTGCCTTTGGAGCTGCCTGGTCACAGCAACCTTTTCCATCTGGAAGCTCCACATGGGAAAGGGTGTCTCCACCTCTGTTCCTTGCACAACCTCAGGAGCCCAGGGCTGCCATCTCCAGTCCCTGCTGGCCCTGAGGGCTCCCAGGTGCCTCAGGCTGCTGTGACACCACTCCACACAGGAAGGAACAGTGGCAAGGACTGTGCTGAAAGTCAGCTCCATGTGCTGGTGCTGCTGTGGGTGTCGTTTGTCCAGCCCTGCCCCAGCCTGAGGGATCAGATCCAGGCCCTGCTGCTGTTCCCTGGGATCAGGCACAGTTTGGTTGTTGCTGTCAGTGCCAGCAGAAGCGGTGGCTGGAGCAGCAGGTGCTGACAGTGCCCCAAGCCCCGGGGCTGGAGGGGTCCCTGGGCTGGGGGCTGGCAGGGAGCTGCCCCTTGTTCTCCCTCTGCCTCCCGCAGAGCTGGGCCGGGCACAAGTGGGGCAGCACAGCAAACAGGGAGCCTGCCAGTCTCTTCCAGCCCTGTCTGCTCAGAGTTTGGACCTTGGAGCTGCAGGTGGACAAAGGCAGCTGCCTCTGGTCCCTCTGTGTGTCCCCGTGTTCAGCAGTGCTGCTCCATCAGTCTGTGCCCTGAAATGGGGAAAAGCCTCAGCCCTGCAGGGCCAGGAGCTGCCGGGCTCTGCCTGAGCAGCTCAGCCAGCAGGAAGGGAGCTGCTCCACATGGGAACCAGCAGCAAAGGACACTTCTTTTTGATGGCATGTTTTCTGATTTAAGGAAAAAAAAAAAAAGAAAAAGAAAAGAACCTCTATAAAACATGGAAGATAGAAACAAAACCCAAGTGTGCAATGAAAAATCTTTTGTAACTTTAAATTTAGAGGTAACTGATCTGTTGAAACAGAGAACTCAGGTATTTATTTTGTAAATGTGCTGATGGCATTGATGCATCTTACTGACCTCAGCAGCCTTTTCAAAAAGATCTTGGGGTTTGTTTCCAATTTAGTTATTTTAAATTGTGGTGAAATTGGTGTGAAACAAGAGGAAATTGCTTTTTGCCCTGCCAGCTCCAAGCAGGACTGGGAATCTAAACTCTATCACACCCCAAATCCTTTAGAAGATGCCCTTCCTTCTCTCCCTGTGATTGAGCTGCACATTCTCTCTGAAACTGTCAGGAGATTCTTAAAGATGCAAAATCCAACTTACAGCTTTTTGCTCTAGTTTGGAGGTGCAGAAGGGCAGAAGGGCAGAAGGGCAATTCTCCATCCATCAACTCCACACTGCACTGCCTCAGGAACAGAGCCCACTCACCAGGTTTTGCCCACTCGTGGCACTTCTAGAGGAGAAAGAAAGTGCAATTGCACAATTCCAGCCCAAAAGGAATGAAGAATGGGACAGACAAAACATCCTGTGGAGATCTAGGCATTCAGCTGGGTCTGTGGAGTGCTTGGGTTCTTGCCAATTGGATGTGTGTCCCTAACTGCAATCTCTTGGCCTGCAGGAGAGTCTCACTCACCTGCAAAAGCAGAAAGCTCAGGCGCTGTGCTCGGAATGGGCTCATCTGATGCAAAGCTGAGAGCAATGTGAGGGCAGAGCGAGCCCAGCCGTGCCCAGGGCTGAGCCCAGCAGAGCCCTGGCAGAGCCCAGAGCAGCCTCAGCACCCGCAGAGCCTGGCTGCAAGGAGAGAAACCAGAAACCCCCATCAGCTGAAGGCTCCTGTCCCCTTGTCCCAGCCACCCACGGTGCCCAGGCCATGCTGGCTGTGCTCAGAGCTGGGCCCAAAGCTGCCCATCACTGCTGCCCTTGGGAGCAGAGCAGGAGGGCAGGACACGTGCCCAGCCTACAGCCAGCCATGGCAGATCCAGCCCCTCAGCATTGGCCCAGAGCTTAAAAGCAGCAGTACAGTCCAATTAAGAATTTGTTGCATCTGCTCCAGCAAACGGGGGAACTTTTTGTGCCCCTCCAGGCTGTGCCATGTCCAGATCTGGGGCTGTGGACTCACCTGCAAATTGGGCGTGGAGTGTGTCTTTGAGGAAGGTGCCAGAATCGAAGTCAATCATCTTCAGCTGGCCAGGTGGAGGAATTTGTCATCCTTGAGGTTGTCCTTGATGTCTCCAGCAGCAGCCCCACCTGGTACAGCTTCTCCAGGGGCTCCTTCTCATCTCCTGGGGGCCAGACCAGGCTGTCAGTGCTCTGCCCAGGGCCCCAGCCATCGATGAACCAGACAAACAAAACCAGGTGGGATGGTGGCCACCAGTGCTTGTCACACCAGGTCCCCAGGCTCAGCTCCAGCCCAAGAGCTGCGTGTTCCCCTCTGATGACCCCTGCTCGGAGCTACAGGCACGACAAAACCAGTCTGGTTTGCTTTGCCACTGATTGCCAGGAGATGTGTGGAGCTGTTACCTGCCAGGCCTCTGGATCCAACTGTGCACATGGATCTCTCCCATCCTCTGGGGCAGATCAACACCCTGGAGCCAAGGATCATGGAAAAGGTCTTTAAAAGATGGCCTGTCCAAGGGTTGCATGGACAAACATCTCTTAATAACATCTTGGCACTCTGAAGAGAGAAGTCATAAATCACCAGTCAGCTGGAAATGTTGTTCCCCTGTTCCTGTTCCCAGGCCATTCTGGGTGTGCCCAGAGCTGTGCCCAAACTTCCCCATGGATTCCCTGCTTGGAGGAGAGCAGTAGGGCAGGACATGTGCCACCTCCTCAGCAGCTGCCAGAGCAGGATGCTCATGAGCCCGCTGCTGTCTCCCAGCACTGGCATTCCCCACCATGCCCAGAGATGAGGATCCACCTTGAGAGAGATGTCGCAGATCATCCCCAGATGATCTCCTGGCCCCTCCTCACCAGGTGCTTCCCCATGACCAGCTGCTACAGCAGGAGACCCAGGGACCAGATCGTTGCTGCCTCGCCGTGGTAGCACTGGTGGTGGATCCACTCTGGTGGGCTGTAGGACAGGGTTCCTATGGAACACAGACAGAGTTCATCAGGGGGATGCTGCTGCTCCCAGAGCCTGGCCCCAGAATCCATGGGCATGTGGGGGCTGCCCCAGCAGCACATGGGATTTGTCTACTAACTTGGGGTTGGAAAAGAAGAAACTGGTGCTGGAAGAGGGCAGCAGAAGTCCTGGGAAGGCCTGACCATGATACACAAAAGAAAATCCCACCCAGTGGTGGAGAAAACCCACTCTCCTCTCAACCTGCATGGCCCCCAAAAAATGTTAATAAGCCAAGGCAAACAAGGGGAGTGGAGCAGTCCAAGCCCTTCCTTGCCTGCACACCAAGCCCTCTGGGGCATGGGGTCAGACACCCCTCTCTGCCACCTCCATGGAGGTTTCTGTTGGGCTGGCTGCCCCAGCTTCAGCCCCAGCCCAGGGCAGAGGGGGTCTTGAAGGCTGTCGGCAGGACTGGGAACAGGCCTCTCTCACACCCCCACCCAAATCAACTTAGCTCAAACATTAATCCCATCCCGTCAGCAACAGGGAGAAGCCCCAGTGCTACACCCAGGCTGGGCTGTGCGATGCCCAGGAGCATCCCCTGGGAGGGCTCAACTGCAAATCAGGTATAGCTGGGTGTGGGAGGAGGGTGCTACAGCCAAAGTCAATCAGTTTCAGCTGCCCAGGGGCCAGGTTGAGCAGGTTGTTCTCTTGTTTGATGTCCGTGTGCAGGACCCCACAGCTGGTGCAGTGCTGCACGGCCTCCAGCACCTGGTGGAACAGCCCTCACACCTCCTCCTCCAGCAGGAACCTCTGCTCCACCAGGAAACCAGAGAGGTCTTGGCACCACTCTGAATGCTCCAGCACCAACAAGAAACTGTTGGGGAGCTCAGCCCACTCCAAGAGCAGAATGACACCAGCACACCCATTGGACACCTTGTCCAGCAGCACGATCTCCAGAGGTGTGCTGGTGCCCTTGGGCTGCGGGAGGACCACGATGCCGTCAGTGGGGCTGAGGCTGTGCCAGGGCTCTGGGATCCCTCAGCCAGCCCCGGATGCTCTGCACCCTCCGCTGGCCCCACTCCCACTCTCCCTGCAGGGCTCTTGGTGGCTCCCACCCTGCAGGGCCCCGGCTCCTCGCTGTCCGGCACACTCTGGCTTCTCCTGCTCGCCCCGCTCACTCCCCAGCTCGCCCCAGTGCCGGATGCAATCCCGCAGCACCTTTTGATGGCCACCTGCAAGCAAGGGGAGCAGCGGGCTGAGCTCACCGCCCAACCCCCAGGCACCGGCCTCCTCCTCCTTCTCCTCTGGTCCCTGCGCAGACGCTGCCGAAGCCACCGTGCCCCAGCAGGGAACCCACTTGGTATCACTCCTGCAGGGCCTCCTGTGCCTTCCCTGCTGGCGAGATGCAGCTGTCAGCACTCGGCCTGGAGCCAGGAATGGCCCCGACTGTCCCGGGCTGGGCATTCACAGGTGTTCGCTCCTTGGAACGGGACAGTGATGGCTCGGGGCCGGCGGCTGAGCTGCCGAGCGGCGGAGCTTGGGCCAGGGAAGGCGAAGGCGGTGGGGGCGGCCGCGCCGCGTGTGTCCTCTGCGGGCCCTGGGAGGAGCCGGGGCCGAGACAGGCGCAGCCAAAGGGCGACGATGCTGCCCCAGCCCCAGGCACTGATGCCTGCCCAGCAGCGCCACAGCCAGGACCGCGAGAGCTGGGCGGAGGCGAGACCGCGGCGGGACACCCGGGGGCAGGGATGGGGCAGCCCCGTCCGGGGCTGGGCGGGGGGCCAGGGGCATAGCCCAGCCCAGCACAGGGGGAGAAGGAGACTGGGAGAGGAGAGAGACAGCAGGAACTGGGGACTGGGAGAGGATATGGCACTGCAGGAGAGGGAGAGGAGAAGAAAGAGTAGATAAAGTCACTTCTTGTGCTGCTGCTGCCACTGCTGCCACTGCAGCTGAAGCACTGGGGCTGTTTGTCCATGTGTCCACGTGTCCGCGTGTCCATATGTCCGTTCCCCCAGTCTCCCACGGCCAAGCCCCGCGCTCCCCGGGGGCAGCCCCTGAGTGTGTCCAAACACGAGAACTTTGCTGTGTTGAGCCAAGATCCAGAGTCTCAGCTCCTACACTGTGGCACAGGAATCCCCTCAGTTGCTGCTGTGCATTGTCCCTGCTGAGGCTCAGACACTGTCAGGGCACATTCCCTGCCTGTAGGATTTGTACCCGACCCCAGCACTGCACTTATGGCTCCAGCATTGCTTTCCAAAAAAATGGTGGAAGGCAAACTGTGTTTAGCTCATCGTATTTCAGAGTGTCTAAAACTTGCCAAGTCTTGCATATTAGAGGTGAGATCCGTTTGGAATTAATGGGATGGAGAAATAGTGGAATATAGAAAAGAGGATGATAGAAATAAATGGAGAAAAACATCTTGGTTTGTTTTTTTCCATTTTCATTTCCTTTTTTAAAAGCTGTTTCAGTTTTCCCAGAATCTTCTCCACAGTCCTGTCTGCTCTTTTCAAGAACGTTTCCTGGAAAACAAGGTGCAGCTTCTGCCACAAAATGTGCCACCAACTGCAGCTTCTCTTGGCTTTCCACACTGTGTGTGTAGCATGACTTGCAGCAAAGCAGGACAGATATTTGAAAAACTTTACAATTTGTTCTTTCTTTTCCTGTTGGGTTGGGAAGCTGTGCCATTGGTGAGGTTTTCATTGTAACTGTTTTACTCTAAGAAAACATGATGGGGTACCAGGAATTGTTAGGGAATACAAGCCTGGCCAAATGCAGAGAAAGACTCTCCAGAGGCTGCAGCCAGAAGTGGAGAGTTGTGTGATAATCATTCCAACATCCCCGTGGACACCTGGAAAATGATCTAGAACATGAAAATGGGCTGAAAGAGGGAGTTTGTTTCTGTGTTCAGTTTAGATGATTCTACATCTCATGCATTGATCTAAATCAAGAGTACAATCAGTTCATGATAAGCACCAGAACAAGCTGAACCTCTCCGAGGAGATGACTGAAAGAATCTGAAAAGGATAAATGCAGGCAATGACTTGGTGAACTTTGTAAGAAAGGTCATTTTTTCTAAAAACTTCTTATCCATTCCCTCTGCTGCTGTCGTTCTGAAAATGCCATTTTCATCCCAGATGCCTCATGAAATGAGAAGCTGGAGCTTGTGGAACTGCCTGAAAGATCCCCTGCTCCTCTGCAGGGACACTCAGGCTGAAACAGGAAAATGAGATCTCTCTGGGGAAGCCTCCTCCAAGCCGGAATTTGCGCCATGCTGGGAGAAGAGGAGGAGGGGGAGAACGATGGACGCTGTGTGGCAGGAGCAGGAGGTTTGGGCCGCAGGACATTCCGCCTGCACCGCTGCCCCGCAATCGGCAGCCGTGCCCGGGGCTCTGGGCCTGGCCCCGCGTGCGCTGAGCTCCCGACACTGCAGGAGCTCCCTGGGCTGGGCTCAGGTTCCTGCTGGGACTGGGCAGCAGGCTGGGCTCCAACTGGGATCAGCAGCAGCTGGAAATACCTCTGGGCATCTCCACTTTCTGCTGCTGCTCGGAGGAAGCAATGAAGCAAGTCAAGAAATTCTGGTTTCTCTTTCTCCTGGTGGATTTTCTTCATTTTATTTGACACTCTACAGGCAATTTGTGTGATGGCCTCTGTCAGCTGATTCTATTTCAGCAGCACCAGCAACAGGGTTGGGTTTGAATGCTGCAAATGTGGCCTGTGTGGCTTTAATTCTTCTCAACTTTGTGCTCAAGGACTTGTGAACATTTGGAGATCTGCTACTCATGATGCCAGTTTTCCATCACAAAGGTGCTCTGGGTGGCACTGATCAAAAAGGAAATTGCAGTTGTACAGATAAAATTCAAGTGGCAAGCAGAAGAGGGGCAAGAGCAGCCATGATCTACAATTCCCAAGGCAGAGGCACCAGCAGCCTCCTGCTGTCACCTCAGGGTGAGTAAAACAGTGCTGGAAACAGCACTGGAACCTGATCCTTTCTTTCCCTGATGTTTGGGTCAGGACAGCACAGCCGGGCCCTGAGGAATCAGGGCTGTTTGTGGGTGATTGTTGCTCTACTCCAGAATTCAGCTGGAAAACTCCTTTGGAAGCTGAAGCAGGAGCAGGTGGGAAGAGGCCGGCACTGCTGCTGCTCCTGCCCGGGAGCCCCGGCTGGGCCGGGCCGGCGCCCACTGCGCTGCGGCTGCTGCTGCTGCCAGAGCCGGGCGGGACTCGGGGACAGGGAATGGACACGGGGGGACAGCAAAGGCCTGGGGGGCTGCAGGGATGTTCATGCTTGGGCCAGCGCCAGCACAGAGCTTCAGCCACAATTAACCCAGAGGGAAACGCTGGGGAAAGGCTCCATTTCAGCCTTTCTTTACTCATGGCTGTGAAGGGGCTGAAATTAAAGGGGAACAAGCAGGGCCCGACCCCTTCTCCTTTGGGAGGAGCCCAATGCCTGGGGCTGTGAGGGGCTACGAGGGGCTGTGAGGGGCCATGAGGGTCTATGAGGGGATGTGAGGGAATGTGAGGGGATGTGAGATGCCATGAGGTGCTGTGAGGGGCCATGAAGGGCTGTGATGAGCCATGAGGAGCCTCAGCCCTGGCAGGAGGGAGGTCCCACCATGTCCCCGGGGCAAGAAAGCTGTGAGGAGCCGCAAGTGCAGATGTGGCAGCAGAGCGGGCTTGGGGCATCTCTGGGAGGGTTGAGACCCTTCCCCAGCTCCAAACCACACCAAACCCACCATTAACAGGATTTTCCATCTTTAGAATCTACTGGCAACTTGGAGTCCACTGTACAGTTTAATCCCGGTGGGAAAAGCAAGGGAATTTTCCCAGTGAGTGACATCCAGCCATTGTTAAGAATGTCTAAGATTTTAAAGTCTTACCAATGAAAAGTAATACTAATAAAAAATGATATCAGTAACAAAAACAGGAAAAACTGTCAAATCCCAACACCCAGCACCACACCAGAAAGACAGACCTCATTTTTCTTTACTATCATCAGGTTCATGAAAACAAATTCTATTAACTTTCTCCACCTCACATCTTCCCCACCAGATAAATGAGGCCATTTGCAGGCCTGAGAGCTGAGAGCTGGAGGGAAGAAAGGGGAGACACTACCAATTTCCACATAAAACCCAGCAGCCCAAGTCAAAAGTGGAGAGAATAAAATTGAATGGGGGCAGGGGCTGGTCAGATGTTCCTGTAAAGTATAGTAAAATCACCTCCAAGTGAACAGGAGGGGAAAATAAAACCTGATTTGGCCATCCCGAGTCTCTGCAGGAGCAGAGCAGGGAGACCCATGCAGTGGTGGTGTCACTTCTGAGGACACCTGCCCTTCTCCCAGCCCTCTTGTGGCTCCTGGGGGAGCTCGGAGTGCTGCTGCACCCCTGTGGGCAGAGGGGCAGAGAGCCGGGCTGCTCCACAGGCTGTGGACATCCTTGAAATAATAAAGCAACAGAAACATCTTTCCGGGGTGTGAGCAGCTTCGGCTCAGAAACATGTTTTTGTTTGTAGTAATAGATTAGTACAAAATAAATAAATGAAATAGATTTCATTTGTAATTCAGGTGTGTTTTTCATCCTTTTCCAAGGTTCTGGTCCCTTCCTCCAGGGTAATTTCCTTTACTCACACACTTGCTAATAGTTAGAAGGGAGTTCAGGACACCAAAAAGGCAAAAGTTCCTGTTTCAAAGGGAAACAGCCACCACTCCAGGGAACCTGAATTTCCCCCAGGCACATGTGTGAAGGGTGAGTGGGTGTTGGGACAGAGATCTCACACAACTTCTAAGGCTGTGAGAAACCCACAAGTGGTAAAGTATCATTGTGGGTCAACTCCTACTGAAATTCCATTCCCTCGCACCCTCAAAATGGGCAGGCAGGGCTGGGCTCTCGCAGGGTTCAGTTCTGAGTGCCTTGTGCTCCCTGGCAGGTAAGTGATCATATGAACTCTCATACTGATTGATTGGGGTACGGCTGCTGAAGGAGGAGGGGGAATCTCGGGAGACAGGAAAGTCTCTTTTTCTCCTTTCTCCCTGCAGAACGGCCTCTTCAAAGAGAAATGCCTGTGCTGGGCTTAAATGGGGCCCCTTCCCTCAGCCCAGGGTCTGACCTACTGTGGGGTCTGTAGGAGCCAAAACCAGAGGGGTCCCAATATCAGCCTTGCCTTTCCCTGCCTACCTCCCCCTTACCTCACCTTGCAGACCCATCCCTTGCCTTGCCTATCCCTTCCTCCCCAGCCTTGCCTTGCCTACCTCTCACTTCTCTTCCCTTGCAGACCCTCCCTTACTTTGCCCCCACTGATTTCCTTGTCTTGCCTACACCCTTCTCTCCTTGCCTGGTCTACCCATACCTGGCCTGTCCTTGCCTTCCTCTCCCTTGCCTTGCCTGGATTAACCCTGCCTTGTTGTGCCATGTACACACCTCCCTTGCCTTGCCTTGCCTTGCCTACTCCTTACCTTGCCTTGCCTTGCCTACTCCTCCCTTGCCTTGACTTTGCCTGGCCCTGCCTGCCCCTCACTTACCTTTCCTTGCACTGCCTTCCTCTCCCTTGCCTTGCCTTCCCCTCCCTCACCATGCCTTGCCTTGCCTGCCCCTCACTCCTACCCACGGGTAACTGTGAAAGTTGCATTGCCTTGTTCCTGGCGTTCCTGGTGGGATTGATGATTTAGGATGGTGAACCAGCTGATGGGCTGTGTCCTGCTGCCAGATTTATCTCTGCTGGTGCTAAACTGCCCTTTTCCCTTGCTTGCCATCTAAGATATCTCCTTTTTCAGGGATATGCCTTTCTCATTCAGACTGTGCAGATTCTAGGGAGTGTTTGGCCTCAAAGGAATGTCTCTCCATTTGATTCTGTTTTCATTTACAAGTAACCTGGGAACAAGACTCAGCTGTAGTCTTTTCCATGAGGTGATTTAGCTGTGCTCATTGATGTCTATGCCACTCTTTTCTTCTTTGAGCTACCTTGTCCTTGAGGAACTGTGGCTGGTTATGGAATTTGTGGGAAGAGGCACTTTAGAGGATGTTGTGGCTGAAGGAGAGATGGCAGCTGTCAGCTGGGTGGTGAGGGATCTCTCTGGTGCTTCCCATGCCATGGACAGGCTGGTCCAGGTAAACAAGTGATAAGAACTAAAAACTCCTAACATATTTCTTTCCTAGACCAAGACTTACTCCTTGTCACCAAGCTTGAGCTTTCAGCAACCCAAACTTCCCATTTCTTGCCTGGCAGTTTGTAGGATGATGGGGCTATGATTAATGCATTTACCTGAGTGTCTCCTCAGTTGAATTCATTGGATGCCCCCTCTTATGAATCTCCAGTCCTGGTTCTTTCCAGATGGACACTAAGGAGAATCCTAGAATGGACTGAGTTAAAAGGGACCCTTAAAGGTCACCTAGAACAAGTACCCTGCAGTGATCAGGAATATCTTCAAGTAGATCTGATTGTTCCAGGCCTCGTCCAACCTGAGCTCAGGAGTATCCGGGGATAGAACATCCACCACATCTCAAGGACGTCTGTGCCCATGTTTCCCCACTCTCCTCTTAAACAGTTTCTTCCTTAGACCCAGCATCAATCTCCCCTCTTTGCATTTAAAGCCATTCCCTCTTGTCCCATTGCAACAGGCCCTGTTACAAAAGCTGTGTGCCCAAGTTTCTGAAGTTCCCTTGAAGTGTTTGCAGGTGGCAATAAGCTCTCCCTGGAGCCTTCTCTTCTCACACTGAACAAGCCCAGCTCCCTCAGCTGCCCTCAGAGGAGACATGTTCCACCCTCTGACCATTCCTGTAGCCCTGTTCTGTCCTTTGGGAGTCCATTCAGTTTTATGGGTGGCAAGAGAACTGCAGTAGAATGATACTGGGTACAGAGGCCTGAAATGGTGTTGGTGGGTGAGGAGCCCAATGAGCCCAGTCCCAGCAGGGTGCTCAGAGCGTGGGTTATGGGAAGGAAGGAGCCATGGGGGACTCACTGTGAGCATCAGAGGGGCCCTGGCTTATCCCTCCTGCCCCACTCTTGCAGGTTTCTACAACCAGACCTCATTTTTCAAGATTTATGGCTCCAAATCACAGGAGACCAAAGACAGCAGGACCCATCCATCCTGGCAGCATTCATCTTGGAAGAACCCTTGCATAGATGGAATTTTGAAAGTGAGATTCCAATTATGGCCATGGACATCTGGATAAGAAGGGCAAGTCTTATCCACAGGAAGGAAAGCACAGAGCCCCAGTGTTTCAGGGGCAGATGAGAGGTGGACCTCAAAAGACCAAAGCCAGCCAGACCTGTCTTTATGTCAGCATTCATCAGGAAGCAATCTTTGGATATACAGAATTTTGGATCTAGAATCCCAGTGTTGGCCATAGGTACCTGGAGGAGAATGACTGCTCTTTTCCACAGGAAAGAAAAGCACAAAGTCCAAGTGTTTAAGGGCAAGATGAGAGGTGGCTCCCACGTGGCCATGGCCAGCCTGACCTGTCTGTCCTGGCCGCGCTTGTCTGGGAGCAACCCTTGGATAGATGGAATTTTGGCAGTGGAATCCCAATTTCTACCATGGGTATCTGGATGAGAACAACAGTTCTTTTCCATAGGCACAAAAGCACAGAGCCCCAGTGTTTCAAAGGCAGATGAGACCAGCCCTTGGGAAGCCAAGAGCAGCCAGAGCTTTACAGTCATGGCAGCTTCTGTCTGGGAGTATCCATAGATATAAGGAATTTTGGAGGCAGATTCCCAATTTTGGCCATGGCTGCCTGGATGTGAAAGATTTTTTTTCCATAGGAAGAAAAGCCCAGAGCCCCAGGGTTTCAAAGGCAGATGAGAGATGGCCCCTGGGAGGCAAAGGCAGCCTGACCTGTTCCATGTTCCCTTGGTCCCAGGAGGCCCTGCAGTGTCACAATTGTCCCCTTGATTCCATGTAATGCCACAGTATCACTGTGGTCCTCTTGGTTCCACAAGATTCCACAGTGTCACAATGGCCCCTTGGTTCCACAGGGCCACAATGGCCTCAACAGGCAGGGAACTACGGAGCCCCAGTGTTTCAGGGGCAGATGGGAGAGAAAAGCACAAAATCCAAGCATTTGAGGGGACATGAGAGGGGGCTCACATGAGGCCAAGGCCAACCTGTCTGTCCTGGCAGGCTTGTCTAGGAGTAACCCTTGGATATATGGAATTTTTAAAGTGGAATCCCAATTTTGGCCACTTGTGCCTGTACAAGAGTGACAGTTATTTTGCATAAAAAGGAAAGCATGGAGCTGCAGAGTTTGAAAGACAGGTGAGAGCCAGCCCTCAGGAGGCCAAGGCCAGCAAGACTCCTCAGTAATGGCAGATTTAGCCTGAAAGCAGGCCTTGCATATAGAGAATTTTGAAGGTGGAATCTTTGTTTCTGTCATAGGTTACTGGACAGGAGAGATAGGTTTTTTCCATAGCACGGTAAGCATGAAGCCCTGGTGTTTCAAAGGCAGGAAGCCAAAAGCAGCCAGACTTGCCAGTCATGGCAGCTTTTGTCTGGGAGCTGTCCCAGGATATTTAGAATGTTGGAGGTGAATTCGCCATTTTGACCATGGGCACCTGAAGGACAACGAGAGTTCTTTTCCGCAAGAAGGAAAGCCCAGAGCCCCAGTTGTGAAGATCAGCTAGAACTGTAGGGCAGCCCTCAGGGAGGGCAAGCCAGCCAGAAGTGTTCTGTGTTCCCTTGGTTTCACGGGGCCCCGTAGTGTCAGCATGCCTTTTGGTTCCATGAAGCCCCAAAGTTCCATGAAGCCCCTTGTTTTTTTGGGGCTGCACAGTGACACTTTGCTCCTCTTAGTTCCTCTTAGCTCCATGAGACCCCACAGGGTCACAATGGCCTCTTGCTCCCCCAGAGTGCCCCAATCATCACAGAATGACAGAATCAAACAGGTTGGAAAAGACCTTTGAGATCAAGTCCAACCAATGCCCAAATATCACCTTGTCATCCAGACCGTGCCACTGGAGAGGGACAATGACTCTGACACCTCTCCCCTGGTCAGCCCACCCCAATTCCCAATTCCCCTTTCTTCCTATTTTCCAGGCTAAACCTGGTGTAGCCTAAGGCTGTGTCTTCTTGTCCTGCCCTCCAGCAGATCCACACTCACAGCCAGCTTGGTGTCAGCTGCGATTTGTTCATGGTGGACTCGATCCCCTCACTCAGATCCTCCAAGAAGACATTAAACAGGAGTGGGCCCAACACACATCCCTGGGGACACCACCAGTGACTGGACACCCACTGCATGCAGCACCATCCCCAGCACGCTCTGGGCCCAGCCTCCAGCCAGTTCTTCATTCTCCCAGCAAAGAGGGAACCTGCCCAAGCTGTGGGCTGCAGCTTTTCCAGGGAATGCTGTGGCTCACGGTGTCCAAGGCTTTGCTGAAGTCCAGGTAGACAAATCCACAGCCTTTCCTGCATCCACCAGGCAGGCCACCTGGGTGTAAAAGGAGATCAGGTTGGTCAGGCAGGACTTGACCCTCCTAAACCCACACTGGCTTGCTCTGATCCCTCGGCCATGCTGTGGGTGCCATGTGATGGCACTCAAGGTGATCTGTGCCATTACCTTGCCAGGCTGACAGGCCTGGAGTTCCCCAGATCCTCCTTCCAGCCCTTCTTGAGGTGGGCTCACATTGGTACCTCCAGTTCTCTGGGAGCTCCCCAGTGAGCCAGGACTGATGAGAAATGATGGAGAGCAGCTTGGGGTGCTCATCCACCAGCTCCCTCATCCCCCTAGGATGGATGCCATCTGATCCCATACACCTGTGAGCATTTGAGTGGCTCAGCATTGCTGCTTCCTCCTGGACTACAGGAGGCTGTTCTGCTCCTCTACTCCATATACCAGCTCAGGAGGCCACTTGTCCTGAGGACAAGCTGTCTTAATGTTGAAACCTGAGGCAAAGAAGGGGTTAAGTACCTCAGCCTTCTCCTCATCATTAGTTACTGTATTTCCCCCTGCATTTAATAAAGAATGGAAATTATCTTTGCCCCTCCTTTTGTCATTATTATATTTATAAAAATATTTTTTATAACCCTTCACAGAAGTGGCTAGTGTAAGTTCTAATTGGGCTTTCACATCCCTCATTTTCTTCTTTAGGGCCTTACCACATCCTTAAACATTTCCTGAGCAGCCTTCCTTTCCTTCCAAAGATGATGCACCCTATTTTTTGCCCTGAATTCCTGCAAAAGCTCCCTGCCCCTTCTAGGCCAATCATTCTCCTTGCCAGCTCATCTTTTGGCACATAGGCACAGCCTTGTGTCTTCAAGATTTCTTTCTTGAAGTGTGTCAGTCCTTCCTGGACCCTTTGTTGAAGGGCTCCTTGCCTCAAAAGAAACAGTACCTGATCCAGTAGTCTCCAAATCAACAGCCTGAACAGGCTGAAGTCTGCCCTCTGAAAGTCCAGTGTAGAAATTTTGTTGCTGCCCCCTCCTTGTTTAACTGAATATTGAAAACTCAATAATTTCATGGTCACTGTATCCCAAAGAGCCTCTGACCACCACATCCCCCAGCAGCTCTTCTCTGTTTGTGAACAGCAGGAGACAGAGCTTTCCTTGGCAGTGGCAAGAGAAGGAAACCTCCCCCAAGTGCAGCTTGGAAGGTTCAGCCTGGAGGTGAGGAGAAAGAAAAGTCCCTCCCAGGGTAGAATTTTGGTGCAGGAGGTGTCCCAGCGTGAGCCTGGGCCATGGCCTGGCTCTGTGTGCCAGGAGCCGGCAGCGCTGGGTGCAGGGAGCCCAGGGAGGGCACAGAAATGCTGGGCTGAGAAATGCTGGGGGCACAGCCAGATGGGCGTGTGCAGCCGGCCAGGGCACAGCAGCAGCACGCACAGGGGGCACAGCCTGCAGGACACATGGCCAAGGGCTGGGCACGGCTGCAGGGCCACAGGCACCCAGGCCTTTGTCCCTGGGCTCTGGCAGCGCCTCTGGAGGCTCCACAGAGGAACTTTCCTTTCAGGAGCTGCACTTTGGTCCTCCCTGGCCCCTCCCTGAGGAGGCTGGCAGGGGTTGCAGTTTGGTGACATTTGTCCTTGCTGCCCCTCCCATCCCACTGCCCCACAAACAGCCCCGAGCCACCCGTGAGGGACAGGCCCTGCTGTGCCAGGCCTGGGCTCAGGGCTTGGCCTTTCTGCTTCCTCCAGCCAGCCCAGGCCTTGCTCAGCACTGCAGTTCCTGCTCACAGCCTTTGGCTCCCTGCAATCCTGGCCTCAAGGATCTGCTCTCACCAGTCCCTGGGAGCCTTTGGCACTCCCTGCCTCAGTGGGGCCCAGTGATGCTCCAAGGGACTTGGAGTTTGCTTCTGACTGCTTGAGCAGCTTCTTCAACCTTCTCTCAGTGCCTGAGGGTCTTGGACTCAGCTTCTAATCCACTGTGGGGCTCAAGAAAATACAGAAAGTCCTCAGGAGCTCCTGTTCTTCCTTCAATTGTCTTTGAGTCTACAGAGTTTGTGCAGCTGATTGGAGTCAGTTTGGAGTTCTGTTAAGAAGAAAGATTTCAAAGTGCACCTCATGATTTCTGATTTTTAAATCAAGGATGCATTTTTTTCTTTTACCCTTCAGAGAAAAGATGTCAGAAGCATTTCCCAAGTGATCTTGATGCTGCATGTCTCCTTGGGAGATCTGGGCATGGAGAAGAATGAGCCCCTTGCAGGCTGATCCTTCTGTAACAACCTGCTCCTCACCCCAAACCTCACCATATCTGACATCGCCCACCGGGGACTGAAATCCAAAAACATTAAGAAAAGAGAGGCATTTTTCTTTAAAAATAAAATTGAAAAATTTATTAGAACTGTAATGGCATTTTTCCTACTTATAATACTATTATTCTAAGCTTTTATTATCTATTTTTATATTTATATTTAAATATTCTATACATTTATAACAATCGAAAAGGTAATGTTCATTGGTTCTAAGTAACACATTTCCCTTCATTCATTAATTGACCACTCCTAGCTATTGATTTCTCCCTCTCTATGCTAATTAGCCCTAATTTTTGTCCTTTTGTCACTTTTTGAGCATTTTCTCAGAAAGGGTAAAAGGGGCCACTTTAGGGTCCATGGAGACATTTCTGGAGCACATTTGGGGCAGTTTGGGGTCTCGGGAGAGAATTCGGAGAAAACTTAGGGGTCTGGAGGAAACTTAGGGGAGCCGGGAGAGAATCTAGAGAGGCACTTAAGGGTTCTGCATGACAACTCGGGGTCCGGGGGAGCACTTGGGGGTCCACAGAAGGCAATCTGGGGAACCCTCGGGGTCCGGGCGGGCACTTGGAGGGCTCTGACGGGTCTCTCTAAGGCGAGGGGCATGACGGGAGTTGTAGGCGCGGGAAAACAACGATTTGAAGGAGCCCCGGAGCATCACGGGAGTTCTAGGCACAGCTCCAATGGCCCCCGGTGGGACGCGGAGCATGACGGGAAGTGAAGTCACCGCTGGACTAGCGCCCTATGGGCGCCGCGGAGAATGCTGGGAGCTGTGGTCCCGGAAGTGCATCGAGAGGGGCGTTTGGAGGTCCGGGAAGGTACTTGGGAGACATTTTTTCATTCGAGCCGCGAGTGCAGGTGATCACGGGGGATCTTATACGGTTGGGGAGCGTTTAGGGGCAGCCTACGGAGCTCCTACCCGGCTGTTTAGGTCGCGGGGTACGGCATGAGCTTCAGGCGCGACCCTGTGTTATGAGGGGCTCTGAGGCCGTGGGGGATGATAGGAGATGAATTCCCAGAAGTGCCTATAACGGGTATCCATGGGGTTCGGGAGCATTCAGGGCATCCGAGGACGATTTTGGAGGGTTCGAAATGGCCGCAGAGGGGACGTTTAGGGATCCTGAAGAGTCTGTGGGACATATGGAGGAGGATAACGAGGGTTCTGTGGGCGGGGCATGACGGGCGTTGTAGTGCCATGTTCAATAAGGCTCCTTCGGGCCGCGGGGCATGACGGGAGTTATAGGCAAAAAGAAACGATGGCGCCGACACCAGGCAGCAGCCCCGAGGTCCCGGTCCCGGGCGCTGATTGGCTGCAGGCGGTGATGGGCGGAAGCCTCGACAAATGGAAGACGGCGGAGGCGAGAACAGCCCATTCACCCCTCCAGTCCTTTCCAGTACAGCCCAGTTCGTCCCCACTACAGCCCAGTACAAGCCCCGTGCCCTCCCAGTCCCTCCCAGTACCGCCCAGTCCTTCCTAATATACCTGAGTTCATTCCCTTCCAGTTTCTCCCAGTGCCATCCGTAGCACACCCCAGTGTCCCCCAGTCCTTCCCACAGTGTTCTCAGTGTCCCAAATTTTTCCCAGTATCCCCCAGTATCACTCACAGTATCCCCAGTTTGCCCCAGGATTGCCCAGTACCACTCCATATGTCCGGTATCTCCCAGTATGGCTCAGTGTACCCCCACAGGCGATCCCAGTCTGCCCAGATTCCCCCTAAGCATTCCCGGTGTTCCCAGAATATCCCAGTCCTCTCCAGTGCCACTCCCAAAATGTCCCAGTGTCTCCCACAGCATTCCCAGTGTCCCCCAGTATGTCCCACTCCTCCCCAGTGTTTCCAAGAAAACTTGAACTGCTCCCGGTTGCCGTGGCACCCAAACCCAGCAGCGGGGTCAGTGCAGTGTCCATGGGCACAGCCCCTTGCAGTGGCCCAGGGCAGGTGGGGATGATGATCCCCCTCACTCCTGGCCCAGGGCAGGGCTGCAGTGCTTTTGGTGGCACCTTGGGCTGGCACACACTTGGGCAGTGTGTCTGTTTGCAGTGGGGAAAATGAGGAGTTTTACATTGCTTCAAAAAAGAGAAAAGCCCTTTTTTCCTGAGTGCAGGCAGCTCTCCAAGCAAAGCAGGTGCCAGGGAGTAGGACAGACAGGATGGGCTTGGGGAATGTGGAGCAAGGCTGTCCACTGGGTCAGACCTCAAGGCACAGCTTCTCTGAGCAGGCCAGACCTCCTGAGGAGAGACCCTGGGTCAAATATCAATCACAGAATGCTGCAATCTCATCTCTCTAAAGAAAACAGTAATAAGTACACCCTTTAAAATAGCAATGTGTACTTTTAGAAACTCTTTGAAATCTTTTTCCATAACTATGATAGGAAACCTTCCTAATGAACTGCACCAGACCAGGGAAATCAAAGCAGAGCAATGTTTATTTAGGAAATCTCTCGCAAATTCAAATTCACAATCAAACTCCAATATTTCTTGAAGTTTTAATGGGTCTCACTGAGGGACACCACTGAGAACGTTTCAGTTGTGTCCCTCAGTGAGACCCATTAAAATTTCAATAAATTTGGAGTTTGATTGTGAATTTCAATTCGCGAAGTTTCTGAGCAAATCACAACAGTGCCTCGATTTCCCTCTGGTCTGGTGCAGTTCATTAGGAAAGTTTCCTATCATAGTTATGGAAAAGATTTCAAAAAGCTTCTAAAGAATTACACATTTCTATTTTAAAGAGTATATTTTATTACTTTCTCTTTAGAGGAGAGCAGATTGCAGCATTCTGTGATTGATATTTGACCCAGGGTCTCTCCTCAGGAGGTCTGGCCTGCTCAGAGAAGCTGTGCCTTGAGGTCTGAGCCAGAGTGGACACCTTGCTCCACATTCCCCAAGCCCATCCTGTCTCCCTCATCCCTGGCACCTGCTTTGCTTGGAGAGCTGCCTGCACTCAGGAAAAAAGGGCTTTTCTTTTTTGAAGCAATGTAAAACTCCTCATTTTCCCCACTGCAAACAGACACTGCCCAAGTGTGTGCCAGCCAAGGTGCACCAAAAGCACTGCCCCTGCCCTGGGCCAGCAGTGAGGGGATCATCATCCCCACCTGCCCTGGGCCACTGCAGGGGCTGTGCCATGGACACTGCACTGACCCCGCTGGGTTTGGGTGCCACGGCAACCGGGAGCAGTTCAAGTTTCTTGGAAACACTGGGGAGATTGGGACATACTGGGAGTGACACTGGGATCGCTCTGGGCAGACACTGGGACATTCTGGGAGTGACACTGGGGAGCCCTGGGACATTCTGGGAACACGGGGATGTTGAGGGGAATGGGGTTGGACTGGATGGTCTGTGGGGGTACACTGAGACTTACTGGGATCTTGTGCTGTGTCTGTGCTAATGAGCAGAGCTGAGCTCATGGACCACAGTGCGATCCTGGCAACCAAGAAGAGCTTAAAACACATTTCTCTGGATGAGCAGCTTTTCTTCCAGCCCAGCAGGGCTGGGGCACTGCCTGCAGCCACCCCGGGCACAGCACAGAGGCACAGAGAGCTTCAATCACTCAGGGCTGGGAAGGTGCTGAGAAGGGACTGGGGGAGAATCACTGCCAGCCCTTGGCACAGGAACCTCTGGCTGCAGGACAATGCAGCTGCAGCTCCTGCAGTGATCTCCTCAAGGGTGCAGCATCCCAATGCCTACAGACTCTGTGAGTACATTCTCTGATGATCTCTTGTGTAGAGCAGCCAGGGGTGCCCAGGGCTGTGGTGCAGAGCAGGGTCCTGCAGCCCAGGGCGCTGTGCTGGCCCAGGGACTCTGCTGCCTGCCAGGGACAGCTCTCAGCCGGCTCGGGGAGCTGCTGCCAGCGCTGGAGGAAGAGATCTGGTGGAAGGAGACAGCTGGTAATGCATGGAAATTTTCTCCTTATGTGGTGAGGATGCTGCATTGCTCAGGACTGCTCCCAGCATGACATTTAACTCCAGCACATGTCCAAGTAGATTATACAAGGATCACAGTAAGGTCGGTGCTTCATAAAAGGGAAAATCCTGCTTTTTCAATCTACTGCTCTGTGTTGCCAGGATGGGAAATTGCACATAGATATTCGTCTCGGAGTTCAGGTTTTGAAAAAAACCCAATCTTTTCTAAGATTTTAATAAACCAGGCAGTGATAGAAATCAGCAAAGAGTCCCTCCCAGGCAGCACTGGTGTCGCTTTTCCAGCCTCCTCAGGGTTGCTCTGACGTTGCCATCAGAGCCTGCAGAGCCAGAGATGGCCCTGGGCAGTGCCTGAGCTGGGAGGGGTCTGCAGGGCAGAGCTGAGCCCCCAGGGCTGGGCTGGGCTCTGGCAGCACTGGCAGGGCCCAGCCCTGGGCACAGGGAAGCAGCTGCAGGCAGGAACAAAGCCATGCACAATTCCCTCTGGGTCACAAGGGACATCTCCTACACAGGATGTGCTGCTCAGCTATTTTTCTTTTCCTTTTTTATCACAGCAGAGTTCTATCTCCTGACCGTGATGTGCTACGACCGCTACGTGTCCATCTGCAAACCCCTGCACTACGGGACCCTCCTGGGCAGCAGAGCTTGTGCCCACATGGCAGCAGCTGCCTGGACCAGTGGCTTTCTCAATGCTCTCATGCACACAGCCAATACATTTTCCCTGCCTCTGTGCCATGGCAATGCCCTGGGCCAGTTCTTCTGTGAAATCCCACAGATCATGAAACTCTCCTGCTCCAAATCCCATCTCACGGAAGTTGGGCTCATTGCAGTTAATGCATGTGTTGTATTAGGTTGTTTTGTGTTCACTGTTTTCTCCTATGTGCAGATCTTCATGGCTGTGCTGAGGATCCCCTCTGAGCAGGGACGGCACAAAGCCTTTCCACCTGCCTCCCTCACCTGGCCGTGGTCTCCCTGTTTGTCAGCACTGCCATATTTGCTCACCTGAAGCCCCCCTCCTTCTCCTCCCCATCCCTGGATCTGGCCCTGTCAGTTCTGTACTCAATGGTGCCTCCAACCCTGAACCCCCTCATTTACAGCCTGAGGAACCAGGAGCTCAAGGCTGCAGTGTGGAGGCTGATGACTGGATGGATTCAGAAACATTAAACTGATGGACAGTTTCTGCAAATCACTTTTAAAAAAGTCTTATTTTATAGCTTTTGTATGTTGGGCTATGGGTTTTTTGCCCTGTGTTTTACTTTTTTAACTTGTTCAAAAAACAACTGTTTGCCATTAATCATTTTGTTTCTCTGCACCTTCCCTGTGGCCACAGACTGTGTCAATGAGGGGCTGGGATCTTGGTGGCTTTAAAAGAACTCAAGGATCTCCCAGCCAAGTTTTCTGCAGAGATGCCCCTTTGGTTCCCTTCTCTGCAGCTGCAGCAGCAATGTCTGTGTGCAGAGCTGGGGGCAGATCAGTGCTGGCACAGCAGCTGTGCCCAGCAGCAGCAGCAGCAGCCCTTGGTGTTGCCAGTGCTGCTGCCGTGGCCCTGCCCCGCTGCCCTGCTGGCCCTGGTGTTGCTGTGGGGCCTGAGTGCTCTCGGGGCCGGGCACAGTGCTGGGGGTGGCAGTGCCGGGGCTGCAGCAGGGACAGGCCATGGGCACTGCTGGGGCAGCGCTGACGCCTCAGGCCAGGGCCTGGGGGCTGCAGGCTCCTTGCCCAGGCTCTCTCCAGAACACTTTGCCCAGGCCAATGCTGAGCACAGAAAAGCCCCAGGAGCAGCCCCAGGCTGGCCGTGGGCAGGCTGGGGGCAAACAGCATGGCTGGGGCTCTGCAAGGGGCCTGGGGGAGACAAGGGGAAGGAGCAGCAGAGCAGGGGCTGATCCATCCCCACTGTGCTGGACACCCCAGGGCAGCGTCCCACAGCGTCCTCATGCACCTGCCAACAACATCCCCCCTCTGCAGCCCTGGCCTCTCCCCCAGCTCACACAGGTGCCGCATCTTTGCAGGCACAGACACGGCAGCACTGCCTCAGGAGCCCCTGTTTGCACTGCCCAGAGCAGGCGTCAGCACCCCCATGGTGTTGGTGTGGGGAGATGAACCTGAGGGAGCACAAATGCCATCAGCCCCTGGGGCCAGGGAGGGCTGGGGGACAGCAGGGAAACCCCTCAAGTTTGTGGTGGCCTCTGAAGTCACACAGAAAGTTTGTTCCCATCAGCTGGGAGTTTCCTGTGCAACTGCAGACATTGTTGCTCAGAGCCAGGTTTGCCTGGCAGCCACCCCCAAACTGCCCTGAGCATTTCCTTTGCTTCACCTTGGCTTTCTTTACTCTTACTGCTACAAATTTCTTCTTCTTGCCCTCCCCTGTTCCCTTCCCTGCAAGCAGCCCATCTCTTGCTGCCCTTTCCTTTCTGGCCCCACTCCCCATTTCAATTCCTGTGTTGGCATTATAGGATAAAGTCAGGGTACCCCCTATTACATCGGAAACTGGACAGGCAAGGTCTGACCAATGTGGTTATATCATGCGTTCTGACTTTATTGTCTCAAAATGGCAGGTTAAATACAGTTTCAGATAGTTTACAGTTACAGGTGCTTTCTAATTGGTAATCAGATAGAAAAGAATTCAAACAATCTCAACCTTAAGGCAGCCCCTATAAATTCACTATTACTATACAAATTAACACTAAGCACACCTTATTCTAATTTTTTGCTGCACCACAGGCCTATCTACTGCTATGCAGGCCTGAATCTGTGGCCTAGCCTTGGATAGCTCAGATCTCCTTCCATAGAAAATCATGTCCCCTCTCCCTAAGATATTCCTCAACAGGAACCCTCCCTTAGGCTGAACCACAAGGTTTGCTCTCTCTCTGCTCTCTGGCTCTGCTGCCCTCTCTGCTTCTGCCTCTGGCTGGGGCCTCACTCTGGGCCCTGGGCCGGGGCCTGGCTCTGGACTTAGCCTTGGCCTTCTTGCCTCTTGCCTCTCCTTTGGGAACCATGCTCCACTCCCCCAGTGTGGGACCCTGAATAAACCTCATCGGATCAGCATCCTCCGAAGCCGTGTCGTGTCTTGCCTGCCTGCATGCTGCCATTAGCTGGAATAACCAAGTGATGGCTCCCCAAGAAGCTCTGGTAAGGCTTTTGTACCTGCCCCGCCTCCTGGAACCCAGGAGATATGTTGCCCCCAGCCCCCTGCAACTGCTACCCGGGCCTGAAAAGAGCTGGGGGGGGACACAACATGGAAGTGTTTGAGAAAGGAGAGAAGATCATCCAGATTCTCCTGGAAGCCGGCTTTGCCATCAAGAAGAGCAAAGTCAAGAGACCTGCCCGAGAGATCCAGTTCCTGGAAGTAAAGTGGCAAGATGGACAGCGTCAGATACCCACCGAGGTCATCAATAAGATCACCACAATGTCCCCACTGACCAGCAAGAAGGAAACACAAGCTTTCCTAGGTGCCATAGGCTTTTGGAGAATGCACATTCCCGAGTACAGCCAGACTGTGAGCCCTTCTCTACCTGGTAACCCACAAGAAGAATGATTTCCACTGGGGCCCTGAACAGCAGCAAGCCTTTGCCCAGATCAAGCAGGAGATCGCTCATGCAGTAGCCCTTGGCCCAGTCAGTATGGGACAAGACACGAAAAATGTGCTCTACAATGGCCTGTCCTGGAGCCTTTGGCAGAGGGTCCCTGGGGAGACTTGAGGCCAGCCACTGGGATTCTGGAGTCGAAGTTACAGAGGCTCCAAAGCCAACTACATTCCCACAGAGAAGGAAATTTTAGCAGCCTATGAAGGAGTTAAATCCACCTCGGAGGTGATTGGTACAGAAGCACAACTCCTCCTGGCACCCTGACTACCTGTGCTGGGGTGGATGTTTAAAGGAAAAGTTCCCTCTACCCACCATGCCACATGGAGCAAATGGATTGCCCTCATCACAAAGCACGCCTGTACTGGAAACCTGAATCACCCTGGGATTTTGAAGTAATTACAAACTGGCCAGAAGGTGAAAACTTTGGTCTCATGGACAAAGAGGAGCAGGAACAAGCTACAGGGGCTGAAGAAACTCCACTGTAAAATGAGCTGCCAGCAGAAGAAACACGCTACGCTCTTTTCACCAATGGTTCCTGTTGCATTGTAGGGGTGAACTTGAAGCGGAAAGAAGCCGTATGGAGCCCCACATGACAGGTTGCACAAACCACTGAAGGAGAAGTTGGATCAAGTCAACTTGCTGAACTCAAAGCCCTTCATTTGTTCCTGGACATTGCTGAAAGAGAGAAGTGGCCAAAGCTCTACCTCTACAGTGATTTGTGGATGGTGGCTTATGTTTTGTGGGGTTGGCTGGAAAGGTGGAAAAAGGCCAACTGGCCATTCAGGGCAAAAACCAAACTGGGCTGCTGATGAGTGGAAAGACATTGTTACTCGGGTAGAGAAGTTACCTGTGAAAGTCTGCCATCTAGGTGCCCACATCGCCAAGAGTAGAGCTAATGAGAAGCATAGAAACAATGAGCAGGTAGATCAGGCTGCAAAGATAGAGGTGTCAAAGATAGATTTAGACTGGGAACACAAGGGAGAGCTGTTCCTAGCTCGATGGGCCCATGATCCTCAGGTCATCAGGGCAGAGATGCCACCTATAAGTGGGCATGAGACTGAAGGGTGGATCTAACCATGGACAGTATTTCTCAGGTTATCCATGACTGTGAGACACGTTATCCATGTGCTGTGATGAAGCAGGCCAAGCAGCTGAAGCCCCTATGGTATAGTAGGCAGTGGTCCAAATATAAGTATGGGAAGCCTGGCAGATTGATTATATTACACTGCCCCAGATATGCCAAGGCAAGTCCTTTGTGTGCTCACAATGGTAGAAGCCACCACAGGATGGCTGGAAACCGTCCCTTTGCCTCATGCTACAGCCCGTTACACCATTCTAGACCTTGAAAAGCAAGTTCTTTGGAGGCATGGTACCCCTGAGAGGATTGAGTCAGACAATGGGACTCATCTCAAGAACAGCCTTATCAACACCTGGGCAAGAGAACATGGCATTGAGTGGGTGTACCACATCCCCTACCATGCACCAGCTGCAGGCAAAGTGGAGAGGTACAACGGACTGTTAAAAACCCAGTTGAAGGCATTGGGTGGGGGATCTTTCAAGAATTGGGAGCAGCATTTGGCAAAGGCCACCTGGTTGGTCAACACCCGAGGCTCCACCAACCGAGCAGGCCCCGCCCAGGCTGAGCCTCTGCAAACAATAGATGGAGACAAAGTCCCAGTGGTGCATGTCAGAGGCCTGTTAGGGAAGACAGTGTGGGTCAAGTCTGCCTTAAGCACAGGCAAACCCATTCGTGGGATTGTCTTTGCTCAGGGACCAGGTTGCACATGGGGGATAATGCAGAAAGATGGAACAACACGATGTGTACCTCAGAGAGATCTGATTGTTGGGTGAGAATCATTTGTAAACATCACTGTCTGCTGGATGCTATTGCCATTGTCTGTACATTAAACCACGCAGAATGAAATAGAAGGAAATGTGTAAGTGAGAGGGTATGTGTTAAGTGTTGAAGGTATGAGCAAGTGTTTAAGGTATGAGCAAGTGTTGAAGGTATGAGCAAGTGTTTAAGGTATGAGCAAGTGAGAGAGGAATCCTGCCACTCCGCAGCCTGGGGCCTGGATTCAGTGGCTCAGTATTGCTTGTTTTTTGTGGGGAAAACAAATGAAAGTTTTATGTGTAATATATGTTGGTTTTGGCCGTAAGTCAACAATATGGGGATAACGGGTGGAATGTCCTAGGGTGATGTGTTTATCCCTCAATCATCTGTTGGGTGTAAAGTGGGGGGAAGGCGCAGTTTGTTTTTCCCCAGGAAAGCTCTGCTCCTCGGATGGACCTTGAGACGAAGCAGGGGAGGAATTCGCAAGACAAAAGAAGCTGTTTTTCTCCGGGAGAGTAGTAGTTAGTAGTAACTTAGAGCATAGTTAGATCTATAGAATAGCTAGAAGTTTTTTTTTCCTTTTTCCTCTTTTTTTTTCTCCCTCTCCTCAGAACTGTTCCGATCTCTCCAGACTGGGGACCGGGGAAAGCGCCGGGGGGCTTCCACAAGGGACTCACCCCCATCAAGACCAGCCCTGCATAACAACTCCCTTTACTCCCAGCACCAGTGGAGACGGGCAGCAGTAACATCTGCAAGAGGACACTTGCTCTTTTCCAAGTTTGTTATCCTCTGTAAGCGGCACGAGGCTTTTGTCATCGGGTATTGTGCTGGGGAGTGTTTTGCCTGTGTAATAAACAGGTCATTTCCACCTCTCTCTCAGGAAGTCTTTCTTCCCGAACCAGTTGGGGGAGGGGAGGGGGAACCCGTGGGAGGGTTTCTCCCAAATCTGTTTGAAACCAACACAGACTTCTTGGCGCCCAGACGCGGAGCACGAGAGAGAGTGGAAAAGACCCTGTACTGATTGGTATTTTGCATTTGGTGACTATGCTACTTGAATTCATGTCCCTCGGGGTGGGGGTCCTGATGTGTTTTGGACCCTTAGGCTTCTTTAAAGTCCTAATACATTTGTGGTCCTTAGGTTTATTTGCATATCCAGAGATAGCCTCAGTATTTTCACTAATACGCAGTTTTTACAGCAGAGGGACATGGATTAGAGTAGCTATTGGTCTTGGTTTAATGATAATGACTTGTAGGAAGTTTATAGTGTCTGAGATCTTTTCCTATCATGTATGTGTCATGATTGCGGTTATTCACCTTGTTAGTGGAAGGAGGAGACACATTATGCCCTTTTCACTGACGACTCTTGTTGTATTGTAGGGATGAACCGGAAGTGGAAAGCAGCCGTATGGAGCCCCACACGACAGGTTGCTGAGGCCACCGAAGGAGAGGGTGGATCAAGTCAACTTGCAGAACTCAAGGCTGTTCAACTGGCCTTGGATATTGCTGAGAGAGAGGGGTGGCCAAGGCTCTACCTCTATATCGATACATGGATGGTGGCCAATGCTCTGTGGGGATGGCTGAAGAGGTGGAAAGAGGCTAATTGGCAGCGTGGAGGGAAACCAATCTGGGCTGCTGAGGAGTGGAAGGACATTGCTACCAGGGTAGGAAGACTACCTGTGAAAGTCCGCCACGTAGATGCCCATGTCCCCAAGAGCAGAGCTAATGAGGAGCATCAAAACAACGAGCAGGTAGATCGGGCAGCAAAAATAGAGGTGTCAAAGATTGATTTAGATTGGGAACACAAGGGAGAGTTGTTTTTAGCTCGATGGGCCCATGATGCCTCGGGCCATCAGGGTAGGGATGCCACCTACAAGTGGGCACGAGACCGAGGGGTGGATCTCACCATGGACAGCATCTCTCAAGTTATCCGAGACTGTGAGACATGCGCTGCCATCAAGCAAGCCAAGCGGATGAAGCCCCTCTGGTATGGGGGGCGGTGGTCTAAGTACAAGTATGGGGAGGCCTGGCAGATTGATTATATCACACTGCCTCAAACCCGCCAGGGCAAGCGCCATGTGCTGACCATGGTAGAAGCCACCACTGGATGGTTAGAAACCTACCCTGTGTCCCATGCTACAGCCCGCAACACCATCCTGGGCCTTGAAAAGCAGGTCCTTTGGAGGCACGGTACTCCCGAGAGAATTGAGTCAGACAATGGGACTCATTTCAAAAATAATCTTATTAAAGCCTGGGCTAGGGAACATGGCATTGAGTGGGTATATCATATCCCATACCATGCACCAGCTGCAGGTAAAGTAGAGAGATACAATGGGTTGTTAAAAACCACCCTGAAAGCATTGGGTGGGGGATCCCTAAAAAACTGGGAGCAGCACCTAGCAAAGGCCACCTGGTTAGTTAACACCCGAGGTTCCACCAACCGAGCAGGTCCTGCCCAGTCTCAGCTCCTTAATATAGTAGATGGAGATAAAGCCCCAGTGGCCCATGTTAGAGGTTTGTTGGGAAAGACAGTATGGATCAACCCTGCCTCGAGTACAGATAAACCCATCCGTGGGGTTGTCTCTGCTCAAGGACCGGGTTATACATGGTGGATAATGCAAGAAGATGGAACAACACGATGTGTACCTCAGGGAGATCTGAATGTGGGGTAAGATTCATATGTGCGTTAAATCACTCAGATATGGAACAAAGGAGACGTGTAAGTGTCAAGGATCTGAGCAAGTAGGACAGATGGAAATGTGTAAGTGTTGGAAGTCTGAGTAAGTGGAATGAAGTTTTATTGTGTGTCCACGATGTAGGATAAGGGGTGGAATGTCCTGGGTTGGCAGGCAACTTCTACTCTATATCCTACATCGTGGGCCTATATTTTGTCTAGCAGTTGTTTCTCTTCCCCCTCGGCAAGGACTGTGGCTGATAGGCGGGTCCTCGCTGGGGTGGGGGGGGGGAAACGGCTGCGGGCTCCCTTACTTTCACTTTTGGCTAGCAGCTTGCTTTTTTCTGCTTGGCGTGCTTGCTACTATCGCTATTCGTTTCTAGGTTTTTTCTCTTCCTTTTTTCTTTCCCCTTCCCGAAGATTAGGACCGGCTCTGGACTGACCTGACCTCGCCTGACCTGAGGAAGTTCGGGAATTTCCAGGGCTCGACACAGAAGATCTGCGCCTCTTCCCACACAGTATCTGTTTCCTTCTTTGTTTTTCCTTTTGTGTGGGGAGTGTTGTTAATAAAATAGGTTTTTCCACTTTCCCTCCAAGGAGTTTTTCTTCCCTCCCGAACCCAGGTCTGGGAGTGGGGGAGGGGTGGTGGAGGTTTGTCTTAGGGGTTCTCCCCCTAATCTGTTCCAAACTGGGACAGACAGACTGGGAATAAAACAGAGCAGGCTCCAACTTAGAAATAGAAAGAAAGCTTTTTTGACTTACACTATATAGAAAAGAGGAACAGGAAGAAACAAAATCAGAAATGAAAAGAACCTCTTAAACCCCTTCTCCTCCCCCCCCCCACACACATTCCTACCAAAACTTTCTGAGAAGAAACCTGGAACCCCCAGCTTAAAATATTAAGGGAGAGGAGTCTTCCTTGTGCCCTATAAAAACTCCCACAAGAAACACAGTCTCTTGTAGCCTGCACTTTTCACAAATGACCCACCCCATACAGAGGAAATGTACATTTGAGAAGTCCTCCTTCCACGGACGGTGCTCTCACCACCACCCATGGACTAGAAACTGCTTGTAGGGTTCTTTTTATGGATGCTTTGGGACACAAGTCTCCCCCATTTCTCCCTTGGGGCAAAGGGTTCTGAGAACAAAAGCCTCCTCTGAGGGCACCACCACACCCTCTCTCTGTGCTCTCTCTGGAGGCAGAAGATGAAAAGAGGACGCTCCACCACACCCCCACACCCCCCCTCCACAGACTGAAATGTGTGTTCACAGAGATGAAATGACCTTTCATTGGTCCACAGGGTGCCAACCTCCGAACCAAGACTCTCTCACTTCCTGGGGCAGGTCAAACCATGACATTGTTAAAGAATACTTTTTTTAATATTTGAAAAAGATCCTCTTCTATCTTTAAAATTGTCTCTCTCTCAAGCGACCACCTTTTACTACAGCTAAAGGGCCAAATCTGTGTCTCAGACAGCTGAGACCTCTTTTTATCTCAGGAGCTGGGGAACTTCCTCTGCAACATTCTCAATGAAATCTCAATTACATCAGTCTATTACCTTCAGCTAGAACAGCATTCCCCCAAAGCAGCATCAATCTATTACAAGAAATAGTCCATTTCTCTGTGGTTTACATCTAGAGAAGTCCAGTCAAAAATGTCCATTTCCTCAATCCTTTCTTCCAGACAACCTTTATCAGTTCTTTTGGTGACTGTATCATGCTGTCTCTCTACATTTTAAATCACTCTGATCTTCTTCTCTCCCTCTGGGAAAGGGTTGGAGTTCTGAAAGCTTCATGTTGCCAGGAAAGGGTTAAATCTGCCCAAGGTCTTTCTCTCGCTGCAGCTGACAGATGTTAGAATGATACTAAAACCCTGTACATCCATGGAGATGTAACCACTTTCAATTGGTTCTTTCCTGAACTTCCTGAAAACTCACTTCCTGGTCAAAACCACCACAGCATGGGAACTGATTAAAAGGGATACATGAAATTTTTTTTAAGTTAGACTACGTGCATAAGTAAACGTGTATACATGCCTTATTAACTTCCTGTCAAACTTTTGCCAATTATATTGATGCTAAATGTTTTGCACCAATGAATATAAGAAGTTATTTTGATGTAGTCAATGACTTAAGATCACGCTTTGTTTAGAGTATATAAGCAAGAGAACACGCAGAATAAAATCTTCTTCCATTTTGGATCCTGATCACGTGTGTGTGTGTGTGTGTGTGTGTCACATCTGACATAACAGTAACAGCCAGGGCGGAGCTGTCCAGCCTTGCCCTCAGCTCTAGGCGCTCTGGGTTCTCCTGTGGGGGAAACAAAATCTGGGGCATTTTCTCACCAAAATTTAGGAATCTCCAACCCTGAAATTGGTGGTTTTAACCCCAAAATGTTTGGGATATCAGGTCTACCCAGTGGAGAAAATGGGGTTTTTTACTGACATCAGGTCTACCCATTGAAACTAAAGGCAGAGAAAGGACAACGGTCTATGCATTGAAAGCAATGGATAGGAAAGGAAACCAGGTCTACCCAATGAAAGTCAATGGGGATTTAGGGCCACCAGATCTACCCATTAATAGGACTCGATTGGGAAAGCTTACTGGTTAAACTGGCAGCCCTGGGAAGGGCTAAGGGGAAGCTCTTGGGGAGAACTGGAAACACTGGGTTTGGGGGAGGTGGAAGCACTGAGAGGGAGGAACAGGGGAAACTGAGCAAACTGGGAGCACTGGGAGTGGATAAGGGGGGGCATTGGGGTTACTGGGAGATCTAGGGCATTACTGGGAGCACTGGCAAGGGTTACTGAGGACAGATGGAGGTAAATAGGACACCAAATCTACCCATTCAAGTCAACAGAGATTTAAGGACACCAGGTCTACCCATTAAAGTCAAAGGGATAAATGGGACACTGCATCTACTCAGTCAAAGCAGAGGGGAATCACAACCACCAGTTTTGGCAGGGGCCCAAGAATTTTGGGAGGTACCCAGGGGTAACCAGGTGATTTTGAGGGGGAATCCAGGTGATTTGGGGGGGTATACAGGCAATTTGTGGAGAGAACCAGGTGATTTCTGGGGGTACCCAGGTGATTTTTTGAGGGTACCCAGGTGATTTTTAGGCTACCCAGGTGTACCCAGGTGATTTGTGGGAGATGCAGGTGATTTTGGAGGTACCTAGGTAATTTTTGGGAGTACTCAGGTGACTTTGGGGGTTATCCAGGTGACTTTTAGGAGTATCAAGGTGCTTTTTGTGGGGTTCCCAGGTGATTTGGGGGAAGATCCAGGAGATTTTGGGGAGTATCCAGGTGATTTTTGGGGGGTACACAGGTGATTTTGAGGGTACTCAGGTGATTTGGGGGGTTCCCAGGTGTCCCCACTCACCCTGACGGGTCGGGAGAAGATGACAGCCACTGTTGCGTCCTCCCAGTTGAAGTGGACACAGATGACCCTCAGCAGCAGGGGGGCTGTGGGGGACACCCCAACATTGGGGGCACTGAATCATTATTTTAAAGAGTAAAGATTTTAGCTAAGCGATGGAAGTAATTTATATGGATCAGGGTGTAAATTAGATAAGCAAACGATAGGTTAATGATTATCAGATGCCCAAAGTAGATCTAATTGTTGTATTGTTTGCCATTATGAGCTTGTTTATAGAAGGAAATGGAGTAAGTGACCCGTTCTAAGAACAGATTGAAACCAGTAGAACAATGACCAGCACCTGGACTTTATATCAATCAATCACAAAGCAGGGGACATTGGATCACACCAGAGGGTCACAGAGACCTGAGGAAGACTCTCCTGACTTCATCCTTTGAGAACACTGATCCAATTCAAGAGAAGAATTGCACACACATGAAGGACTAATAACCTCATTTTAATACAGAGCGGGGATGGGAGATGCTGGGGTTATGCACATGTATTGTATGTAAGATCTTGGGAAATAAATAGAGGCAAAAAACCTTGGATGATGCAGTCACACATTTCAGAAATGACACCCGTGCCATCTGCTGGTGTTAATAAACATACCACTTTCTAACTTTAATTAGAGAGTCTCTGTCCATGACCATATCTTTTTTTAATGATTAACACTTGAGATTGTCTAAAACTTAGGAGTTTTAGATTGCTAAAAAAAGGAAGAAAACCCCTCTTTGCCAGAGTGCAGCCAGTTGTCTGAGCAAAGCAGGTCCCAGGTGAGTGAAGAGAGACAGGATGGGGTTGGGAAATGTGGAGCAAGGTTGTCCACACTGGGTCAGACCTCAAGGCACAGCTTCTCTGAGCAGACCAGACCTCCTGAGGAGAGACCCTGGATCAATATCAATCACAGAATGCTGCAGTCATCTCTTTTCTAGAGAGAAAAATACATCCTTGAAAATAGGAATATGGGTTTTTTTGAAATATTTCCCCATAACTCAAGGAGAAAAGACCTCCTAATTAACTGCACCAGAGCAGAGAGAAATGAAGGCACAGCCATGGTTTCTCAGAACTTGCTTGATCCTAATGAGCCCCGTGCTGCATTTGGTGCTGAGCCCTGGAACCTCAGGGCCTGAGAGGAGATTGCACAAACCTTGCCAGGAGTCAAAGTCAGAGGAAACACCCAAAGTGTCTCAAGGCATTAATGGGTCCCACTATGGTCAATCCCTAACACAAGCTCCTCATGAGGTCTGTAGAGGAGAGAACTGGAGGCCACGATTGCACAAAACCTCTCAGAGACTCAGCGTGGGATGGAAAATCCAAAGGAAAATCCAAAGTATCTTAAAAATCTTGAGTATCTCAAAGCATTACTGAGACACACTATGTGTCAGTGCAAAGCAATCAAGGGACTCATTAAAGCAGAGAATTGGAGGCCAGGATTGCACAAAAACTTCTCAGAAACTCAGTGACAAAAAGAAGTACTTAAACTAACCCTGAGTACCTTGAAGTATTAATAAACCCCACTGAGTGTTGTTACTGGCTAAGAATCCCATGGGACTCTGTGAAGCAGATAACTGGGGCCATGATTGCACAAACATCTAAGGATCAGTGTACTGATTTGAGTACTCTGAATTATTAATAAACCCCACTGAGTGTTTTTACTGACTAAGAATCCCAAGGGACGCGTTAAAGCAGAAAATTGGGTGCCATGATAGCACAAACTTTTCCAAAAGTCAGTTTGAAAAGGGAAAAACAAAGTACCATAAAATAACTGAAGTACCTTGAAGCATTAATGAGCCCCACTGAGTGTTGTTACTGACAAAGCCTCTCAAGGGACTCATTAAAGCAGAGAATTGGAGGCCAGGATTGCACAAACCTCTCAGAGACTCCAAGGCAAAAGCCAAACCCAAAGGCCTTGGAAAAACCTGCAGTCCCTGGCAGCATGAAGGAGCCCCCCAGGGCCATTGCTGACCAAGGCTCCTTCCCCAGGGACTCCTTCCAGCACATCCTGGAGGCCACTGGCATGGGAGGGGGATGCTGAGGGCAGCACAAGGGGCTGACAGTGCCCAGCCTTGCTGGGGCTGTGCCAGGAGGCCCCAGGGCCTCAGGACAAGGGGTCTCCTAAGTGTCCTTGGTGGCACAGAGGCTGCTGTGGCCCAGGGCACCCAGACTTGGCTTCTCTTTGTCCCCACCTGTCATCACTGCCTGCAGTTCTCTGCTCTGCCTGGGGCCTGGGGACACTTTCTGTGTCGTGTCCCTCAGTGGGACCCATTAAAACTTCCAGAAACTTTGGAGTTGGCTTTAGCCTTGGAGTTCTGGAGAGGTTTCTTCAGCTCCCTCTCAGGGACTGATGTTCAGGGCCTCAGCACAAAGCCCTGAGAGGGTCATTAAAGTCCTTGTGCTGTGTCTGTGCTGCTGAGCTGGGCTGAGCTCATCACTCAGAGGCAGCTCCTGGTAACCAAGAAGAGCTTAAAAACACATTTCTCTGGATGAGCAGCTTTTCTGCCAGCCCAGCAGGGCTGGGGCACTGCCTGCAGCCACCCCGGGCACAGCACAGAGACACAGAGAGCTTCATTCACTGAGGGCTGGAAAGCTGCTGAGAAGGGACTGGGGGAGAATCACTGCCAGCCCTTGGCACAGGAACCTCTGGCTGCAGGACAATGCAGCTGCAGCTCCTGCAGGGATCTCCTCAAGCTGCAACATCCCAATGCCTACAGACTGTGTGAGTACATTCTCTGATGATCTCTTGTGTAGAGCAGCCAGGGGTGCCCAGGGCTGTGGTGCAGAGCAGGGTCCTGCAGCCCAGGGCCCTGTGCTGGTCCAGGGACTCTGCTGCCTGCCAGGGACAGCTCTCAGCCAGCCCTGGGAGCTGCTTCCAGCACTGGGGGACAAGACCTGGGTGGAAGGAGACAGCTGGTAAGGTGTGGGAGTGTTCTCATTGTGTGGTGAGGATGATGCATTGTTCAGCACTGCTCCCAGCATGAGATTTAACTGCAGAACATTTCCAAGTAGATTATACAGGGAGCACAGAGAGGCAGAGGCTATATAAATGTGAAAATTTTTTTTAAATCTACTGCTCTGTGTTGCCTGGCTGAGAAATTGCAGATTGATATTCATTTCTCAGTTCAGGCTGAAAAAAAACCCAAAAAACCAATTTTCTTCCAGATCTTAATAAACCAGGAAGTGACAGAAATCAGCACAGGGTCCCTTGCAGGCAGCACCAGTGTGGCTTTTCCATCTTCCTCAGGGTTGCTCTGACGTTGCCATCACAGCCTGCAGAGCCAGAGCTGGCCCTGGGCAGTGCCTGAGCTGAGAGGGGTCTGCAGGGCAGAGCTGAGCCCCCAGGGCGGGGCTGGGCTCTGGCAGCACTGGCAGGGCCCAGCCTGGGCACAGGGAAGCAGCTGCAGGCAGGGACAGCTGCAGGCAGCAGAGCCCTGGGCAGGCAGTGGGGGGAAAGTGCCACCAAGCTGTGCTGGGATATTGAAAGCCCTCTCCAAACTGAAATATTCAATGATTACTTTTTTTTACAGATCCTCAACTCCAGGCACCAAAAATGTCCAACAGCAGCTCCATCAGCCACTTCCTCCTGCTGCCATTGGCAGACACGCGGCAGCTGCAGCTCCTGCACTTCTGCCTCTTCCTGGGCATCTCCCTGGCTGCCTCCTGGGCAACGGCCTCATCATCAGCGCCGTAGCCTGCGGCCACCTCCTGCACAGCCCATGTTCTTCTTCCTGCTCAACCTGGCCCTCACCGACCTGGGCTTCATCTGCACCACTGTCCCCAAAGCCATGCACAATTCCCTCTGGGACACCACAAACATCTCCTATGAAGGATGTGCTGCTCAGCTCTTTTTCTTTCTGTTCTTCATGCCAGCAGAGTTTTATCTCCTGACCATCATGTGCTACGACCGCTACGTGTCCATCTGCAAACCCCTGCACTACGAGACCCTCCTGGGCAGCAGAGCTTGTGCCCACATGGCAGCAGCTGCCTGGGCCAGTGCCTTTCTCAATGCTCTCATGCACACAGCCAATACATTTTCCTTGCCCCTGTGCCATGGCAATGCCCTGGGCCAGTTCTTCTGTGAAATCCACACATCCTCAAGCTCTCCTGCTCAAACTTCTATTCACAGAACTTGGACTTCTTGCTGTTAGTTCTGTTTGGTATTAGGTTGTTTCGTGTTCATGGTTTTCTCCTATGTGCAGATCTTCAGGGCTGTGCTGAGGATCCCCTCGAGCAGGGACGGCACAAAGCCTTTTCAACCTGCCTCCCTCACCTGGCTGTGGTCTCTCTGTTCATCAGCACTGCATATTTGCTCACCTGAAGCCCCCTCCATCTCGTCCCCATCCCTGGATCTTGCCCTGTCAGTTCTGTACTCGGTGGTGCCTCCAACCCTGAACCCCCTCATCTACAGCCTGAGGAACCAGGAGCTCAAGGCTGCAGTGTGGAGACTGATGACTGGATGGTTTCAAAACATTAGCTCTGAAATTACTGCAAATCACTTGTAATAAAAGGCATCTTTATAATCTGTTGGTTTATTGGGGGTTTTTTCTCGTTTTTTTAATATTGTCCACAAAGAAATGTATGTTTGTGCTATTTCTCATTTTTTTCTCTCCACCTTCCCTGTGGCCACAGACTGTTCAATGAGGGGCTGCACTCTTGGTGGCTTTAAAGAACTAAGGATCTCCAGCCAGTTTTCTGCAGAGATGCCCCTTTGGTTCCCTTCTCTGCAGCTGCAGCAGCAATGTCTGTGTGCAGAGCTGGGGGCAGATCAGTGCTGGCACAGCAGCTGTGCCCAGCAGCAGCAGCAGCAGCCCTTGGTGTTGCCAGTGCTGCTGCCGTGGCCCTGCCCCGCTGCCCTGCTGGCCCTGGTGTTGCTGTAGGGCCTGAGTGCTCTCGGGGCCGGGCACAGTGCTGGGGGTGGCAGTGCCGGGGCTGCAGCAGGGACAGGCCATGGGCACTGCTGGGGCAGCGCTGACGCCTCAGGCCAGGGCCTGGGGGCTGCAGGCTCCTTGCCCAGGCTCTCTCCAGAACACTTTGCCCAGGCCAATGCTGAGCACAGAAAAGCCCCGGGAGCAGCCCCAGGCTGGCCGTGGGCAGGCTGGGGGCAAACAGCATGGCTGGGGCTCTGCAAGGTGCCTGGGGGCAGCTGGGATCCTACTGGGAACACAATTGGAGAGGATGGGCCCATGCTGGAAGAGACTGGGATCATACTGGATCATACTGGCAGCAACTGGGACTGCACTGAGGGTGACTGGGAGTTGCTGGTGAGCAACTGCAATCAGGCTGGAAGAAACTGAGGTCAACTGGGAGTGACTGGGGACATGCTGGGAGCAACTGGGATACACTGGGAGAGACTGAAACCACAGTGGGGGTAAATGGGAGCAGCTGTGCCCATGCTGGGGTCATACTGGGATCCTTTGGAACCAGACTGGGAATGACTGGAAAGGGGCTGGCTGTGACTGGAACCATGCTGGTGGTGACTGGGAGCAACTGGGCTCAAACTGGGAGTGAACAGGCAGTCACTCAGGGCATACTGGATAATACTGGGGTATCTGGAAGTGACTGGGTCATACTGGGGTGACTGGAACCAAACTGGGGGTGACTGGGTCTTTCTGGATCCATCCTGGGAGCCACTGGGATTGCAATGGGTTTGAACAGATCCTGACTGGGGTTACTGGGAGCTACTGTGGGAGGAAATGTGGACACATTGGGAGCAACTGGGATCAACTGGAAGGGACTGGGACCATGCTGAGGGGACTGAGACCACAAGTGGGGCAACTGGGATCATACTGGGAGAAACCGTGACTACACTTGGGGAACCTGCCAGAAACTGGGATCATGCTGGAGGCAACTGGGAGTAACTGGGAAAGGCTGGGATCATTCTGAGGTAACCAGAACCTTACTGAGGAAACTGGGATGCACTGGAAGTGCCTGTAACTACACTGGGGACAATGGAACCACACTGGGAGGAACTGGGAACAACTGGAACTATTCTGACAGCAGATTGTATAACACTGAGGATTACTGGACTCCTCCTGGGATTGACTGGGAGAGGCTGTGAGCAACTGGAATCACACTTAAAGCAAATGGAAGGAAGTGGGAATGACTGGGAGCATGCTGAGGGTGACTGAGATATACTAGGGGAGACTGGGAGCCATGAGGATCATACTGGAGGCTACTGGGGTCTTGCTGGAATTGACAGGGATCAACTGGTATCGCATCATACTGGGAGTGACTGGAATCTGACTTGGATTATAGTGGGTGTTAATGGTGCCTTACTGGGAGCTCCTGGGAGCTACCAGGCCCATGCTGAGAGCCTACCGGGGATATACTGGGAGCAACAACTGGGAATGACAGGTGCATGCTGGTGACAACTGGGATGTCCTGGCAGTGACTGGGATAAAACTGGGGGCAACTAAACCACGCGGAGGTAACTGGGAGTGCCTGAAAATAACTACAAGAATGTTCAGGGCAGCTGGGATATCCTGGGAGTGCCTGAGACCATGCAGGTGGTGACTCAGACCACAGTGGGAGTCATTGGGAATGTGGGGGGAACTGGGACCACACTGGGGGCAACTGGGGGCAAGTGTGCGTGGGGCCTTGCTGGGAGAGACTGGCATCATACTGGACTCATTCTGGGATTGTACTGGGAGTTACTGAGGCTATACTGGGGCAAGTTGGACCACACTGGATGGAAGTGTGTGCAATTGGAGCAACTGGGAGAAATTGGGACTTTGCAAGGGGCAAATTGCTGCATAATGGGGGATGACTGGCAGCGACTGGGGTCATACTGGGAGTGCCAAGGAAACTGAACCACACAGAGGGGAGTGACTGGGCTCATACTGGGAGGTGCCACTTCTGGCACCGGGGCCTCCAAACCCCTTTCCGGCCATTCCCTCCAGCCCCAGCACCCCTGCTGGGGTCCAGGCAATCCCAGGGGTCTGCACCTCTCAGTGTCCTCGCTTTGTGGTTCTAGGGGTCTCCTCTCTCTGGGGTCCCGCTTAGGTAAGCCGTGGATCTCCTGGGTCTCCCCAAACCCGGTGTCCCCCCCCCCACTTGTCCTACACGGTCCCCACGTGGCCCCGGCAGAGCTCAGAGAGCCAGGCCCGGTAAGCCCAACCCCCACCGTGGGGGGACCCACATCCCCCTGACCTCTGCCAGGGCTCTGCCGCCACAACCACCAGGACTCCCAAAAACACCTCCCAGGGACCCCCTGATACTCCCCAAGGGGCATCTGTGTCTCGGCTTTGTAGCCCTGCAAGCTCCTGTTATAAATACATATTATATTATTGGCTTTTTGCAAATATTAACATGAATGCTATATGTATAACGTTGGAATAACTTTGCTGTATGAATATAGGTTTTTTCTGCTATTAACAAATCTTAGAAATAGTAGTGTAATAAATATATATATTTCTAAGGGTATAGCATAATATTAAAATGGAGACTATTGGATGTTAAAATGCTTTTTTTCATGTAGCTTACTCAGACAATGGTACAGATAATCAGGAAATTCCTCACATTTTTGGATTCTCCTATCTGGATGAAGACAACAGTGACAGTCACCAGAATCCCAAATGAAGAATTTATTGACCCTGTGTTATCAGGGAGTGCAAGGCAAGCAGGACGGAACCACAAGGAGCAATAAAATATTGATTTAATCTACAGGATGCAATCAAGGAAACTCAAAGATTAAAACCATAGAAAAGAACATCTAAACTCAAAGAAATGTTTGAATAATGTATGGTGGTCTATGAATATGCAACAGCCTGATGCATTTAAAGAGTGTTTCCAAGTAAGTAGGTGTGCTCTTGGCTGAATGCCAAGCACCCAGCTGAAATTTTTATTTAAACCATTTGCTTTTGTGTGTCTTATTGTCTTTGTATTAAACCCTTTTAATTTTACCAGAAACGTGAACCTTGTTTTTCACACTCCAAACATCCCCCCAAAAAACCCAAACCCAGGCACCACCCAGATATTTGGAGTGATCTCCGCTCCCTGGGCACCTGTGGGATGGGGGTGATGGTCCCAGGGGACTGCGAGTTCAGGGAGTGCTGGATCTGTGGGGTTCTCCCTCTCCTCTTCTCCTCCTGCTTCCTGCTGCCGCTCTGCCTTCCATCCTCCTCCTCCCCTCCCATTCCCCTTACATCTCACATCTTGCAGGAGGGCAGGGATGGATCTGGACAGGTCAGAATGTTGGGAGGAGGGGCTGTGTATCCCGGAAATGGCATCACTGGGAGTGACTGGTTTGTACTGGGATCATACAGGGACTGGGATTGCACTGGGTTTGTACTGACATCACACTGGGATCATACTGGGAGCAACTGGGCCCATGGGGGGAAACTGGGATTCCACTGAGGGAGACTGGGATCATACTGGATTCATACTGGGAGTCAGGAGCGTGCAGGGGGCAATTGAGGCCATGTTGTGGCAAATTGGGATATACTGGGAGTGACTGGGATCATGCTGAGGCTGACCAGGAGCAGCTGGGAGCAACTGGGATCATGTTAGGAGCAACTGGGAGGAACTGGGAGTGACTGGGTGCATGCTGGGGGTGACTGGAAGCAACTGGGCTTATACTGGGATGAACTGGGGCCATGCTGGAGGTGACTGGGATCATACTGGCAGTGAGTGTGACTACACTGAGGATGACTGGGAGTGGTTGTGAGCAAATGGGATCATGCTGGAAGGAACTGGGGTACACTGGGAGAGACTGGGAGTGACTGGACAAAAGTGAGGGTGAAAGGGAGCAACTGGAACCATGTGGGGTTCAACTGGTTCATACTGGCAGTGACTGGGACCACACTGGGCTCATCTTTGGATCATACTGGGAATGACTGGACAAACACTGGGAGTACCTGAGAGTGACTGGGAACATACCCTGCACATCATCCCCCATACTGGGGATGACTGGGAGCATGGTGGGAGCAAATGGCATCATACTGGGACTGAGGGGGTTGATCTAGCTAGAGGCAACTGGGACCATACTGGGAGTGATTGGAAGGAAATGGTATTTTACTTAGATTACACTGGGAGTGCTGGCATGTGACTAGGCTCATACTGGAGCTTACTGGGCTCATATTTGCGTTGAAAGGGAGCAACTGGGACACTATGGGCTGCTGGGAGCAACAGAGAGAAACTGGGATCGTGCTGCAAGCAAGCTGGAGAAACTGGGAATGACTGGATGCATGCTGGAGGCAACTGGGATATACTGGACGTGACTGAGATCATAGTGGGATAATAGGCACTTTACTGGGATCACTGGGAATGTCTGGGAATCACTATGGACATCCTGAGGGTATATATATACTGGGGTATACTGGGAGTGTCTGTAACCATACTGGGGATGACTGGGAACACACAGGGAACAATGGGACTGTGCTGGGGAGCACTGGGAGTGAGTGGGAATGACTGAGTCTACACTGAGGGCAACTGGGCATGACTGGGATCATGCTGGGAGGGACTGGGATCATCTATGGAGTTACTGGGACTATACAAGGGGCAACTGGGATCACACTGGGTGGAACTGGGACAACACTGAGGGAGACTGGGATCATACTGGGAGTGACTGGAACCATGGCAATGGCCTGGGCTGGGTGATGTGGGGCCCCAGGGTGCACAGGGAGCTCTGTGACACTGCGGGGCCTGCTGGAACCAAGGGGACATTGTGACACTCTGGGCCCGCCCTGCCCATGGGGTGTTCCAGGAGCCCGGGGTGCCCAGGGCAGCAGAGCAGAGCCCCTGGCTCAGGAGGCAGCAGCTCCCCGGGACAGCCTGGCAGGCGGGCGGCAGGGAATTGCCAGGGAGAAGAGGAAGCCCAAGGCCCAGCCCCAAGGGCGGCACCAGCTGAGGGACGGGGCAGGAGGGAGAGGCCGCTGCTGGGATGGCACCGGGGCCCTAACACTGTGCTGAGGTTGTGGACATAAGAGGGGGCTGTGTGACCTCACAGCGTTGTCTGTGTGACATCACAGACTGAGCAGTGCATCACATGGGCTGTGTGACATCACAGGAGGCTGTATGACATCACAGCTTGCTGTGTGACATCACCAATGGCTGTGTGACATCACAGGGGGCTGTGTGACATCACAGGTTGCTCTGTGATATCACCAAGGGCTGTGTGACATCACAGGGGCTGTGTGACATCACAGGTTTATCTGTGACATCACCAAGGGCTGTGTGACATCACAGAGGGCTATGTGACATCATAGAGTTTGCTATGTGACATCACAGCCTGACCAGTGGCATCATCGGTGGTTGTGTGATGTCACAGGTGGCTATGTGACATCATTGTTTGCTGTGTTACATCACATACTGGACACTGTCACATTACAGGAGACTGTGTGATATCACAGGGGCTGTGTGAGGTCACTGGTGAGGTCACTCTGCCCCAGCCCCCCCTCACAGTTCCCCCCAGAGAAGTCCAACGCTGCTCATGCACAGCGGATCCCCTGTCCCCCCAGGTCCCCTGCCCCCAGTGCCACAGCCTCCCCCAGAGGATGTTTCACGAGATCAACCCCAGAGCCTGAGCCCCGGGGCCATTGGGGATGGGACAGGGGGACAGGGACACCCCAACAGTGTCCCTGTGTCTCCAGGGCCAGAGCCTTCACCAGGGCTCCTTCACCCTGTTACGAACGAGGGCTTGAGAGCATTTAAAAAATCCCTGACAAGGGATCAGCAAACCCAGATTTAATATTAAGTGACAGCATGACAGAGTTCCTTGGCAAGTCACTCTGCTCCTGACTGGACATATCAGACATAGCAAGGAAATAAAGCAGCAACAAAATCAAACAAAATCCAGGCAATCGAACCACAAAAAGAACCAAGAACTGTCCCTGTGTGTGTGTGTGTCTTTGTCAGAAGGACAGTGAGAGCAAAGCTAAAAGGAATCCAGCCTAAAAGCTCCAACTCAGAGTACACAAACAATTGTAATTCCTTTTAATTATGTCCTTGAGAGAGTCGTTTGGGGATGGGGGTCGGGCTTGTCTGTCCTGCTTAGCACAGCCCAGGCAGGGCTTTCACAGCCACTTTGCACACCCCATTTCCCACCTGCACCGCTGGGGCCTCTGCGTTCTGCTTGCCCAGCCCCAGGGACGCTTCCTTGTCTGCTCATTCCCCACGGTCTCTGGGCAGGGATGGCCTCAGTGGGGGCTGTGACATCTTCAGCCACTTGGAGGCTGCTGCTGGATTTGACTTCTGCAGAGGCTTGTTCAGCCTTGAGCTCTTCAGTTCAGGAATTCGGTGCTCCAGGGCTCATTAACATTGAGAACACCTCAACAGGCCAAGCCTCTGGGAATAATTTGATTAAGGTTTCCATATAATTTTGGTTAATAGGGCAGATTTTAGAAGTGTAATCAAAGTGATTATATATAGCAAGAAAGTGACAAAACATTTTTAGGTCCTCTAGGGTTTTTTTTCCTGTTAATACATTGATTTTTGCTCTCTACAACTGACACTGAATCCAAGTACCTCCTCATGCAGTTTGACTAGATATGAAAATCAAGACCCTTCATGGCTGACAAACAATCAGACTATACCCTCTCCATCCCTCCTTTTCCCCCATCCAAGCCCTGGGACTCAGAGCAGCCTTGTGCAAATCTGAGCTCCTTCACCCCAGGCTGGACTGC
>JAJEOU010002913.1:149697-233362 GCA_021534815.1 Acrocephalus arundinaceus
ACTGGCTAAAAGGTTTGGGTTTAGGACCTTGGCTAACTTCCTTGTTACAGCATTTAATTACAGTGGGAATTGTGATTTTTGTGTTGTTATTATTGTTGCCTTGTCTTTTTAAATGCTTGCAAAACGCTTTGATGAAGTTGGTAAACGACAAATGGAACACCTCTTTGCTAGTGCAAAAAGAAAACGGGGGAAGTGTGGAGAATTTAGCAAATGAATGGCTGCATAGCAAAGGCCATATTTAATATCAAATTGGTTAGAGTGTAGCTGAGGGCTACGTGACCTACGGCAAGAAAACACTGCCCTTGAGCACTGAGGTTCCATAGCAACGAGGAAGTCGAGAATACATGGTATGTGGGAAAGTACAAAAAAGTTAAGAAAGTTGCAACTGCAAGGCTAACTGCAAAAATACGTGCATTATAAGAGACATAGCCAATCGTGAGCTATACTTTTGCCATATGTATGAGCTAATTACTGTCTGTATAAATGTGATAACATTGAAAACAATAAACGAGGCTTGTTGATCATGATAGCATGAGACTTGTCTCCCGCGGCTCTTCCAACACTTCTTCAACCTTCTCTCGGTGCCTAAGGGTCCAGGACTGAGCCCCAAATCTACTGTGGGACTCAATACAATGTAGAAAAACCTTGGGGGCTTTTTGTCTTCAGTTGTCTTCAAGTTTTCAGGGGTTGTGTAGCTGATTGAGGTCATTTTGGAGTTCTTTTAAGGAGGAAGTGCACCTCATGACTTTTTATCTTCAATCAAGTGAGTATTTTTTTATTTTTCAGTTCATAGAAGAGCTGATAGAAGCATTCCCACGGTGATCTTGATGCCAAATGTCTCCTTAGGAGGTCTGGGCATGTACAGGAATGAGCCCCTTGAGGGCTGACCCTGTTTGGACAACCTGCTCCTCACCCCCAACCTCACCATGTCTGACATTGCCCACCTGGCACTGACATCCCTGTGCCCTGCATCAGAACCTTGTCCCCTGAGCTCTGCAGCTCCATGTCCCAGCCCACTGCACCATGTCCCACCTGCTCTCCTCAGGGCTCTGCCTGCACACAGGCCCAGGAGAAGTTTTCCTGTTGGTAAGGAAAGAATGGAAAAGCCTGAGCAGATTTCCTGAACAACAAACCCCACTCAGGAACCACATGCTCAGTCCAGGCTGCCTGGAATGATGTCACCTTTCTGCAAGGGACAGTGGGAGCAGAAATGATCTCTGTAAGCAGAATTGTCAGAGTCTTTCAGCTGAATTCTCTGTCCCTGTCCTTTCCCTGGATCTCTGTTGCAGATGGAAGCTGCTGGTGCCATCCTCACCTCTAACCTCTCTTTTGAATGCAGACAGATGTTCCCAGGTGTGTTAGGCAGGATTTGCTCCATGTTTCTACCAAGTTTTTGTGCTCCTCATGTAACAAAGGGGCTGTTGTGACACTGAGGGGGTGACATGGAAGCAAGGAGTCCATTGTGACCCTGGGGTCCCCTGGAACCAAGAGGCCGCTGTGACACATCGGGGACGTGGATCCAGTGGGCCACTGAGACACTGTGCATCCAAGGTGACCATGGTGACAGCACCAGAACCTCATGGACCCAAGGAGTCCATGGTGACACAGGGGGCTGCATGGAGCCAATGGTCCCTTGTCACACTGCACATCCAAGGAGTCCATTCTGACACTCTGGAAGCTCATGGAACGAGGCAGCCATTGTGACACTGCAGGACTTGATGAAACCAAATGTCCCTTGTGACACAGCAGGGCATCATTGGAACCAAGGAACTGCTGCTGGCAGCACAGAAACTCCTGGAACCAGGGGCTGTTGTGGCACTGCAGAATCAACAGAGCTGCTGGACCTTGTGCCCTGGCCCTGCACAGCTCCTTGGGAGGCACGGCAGGAGCAGCACCCTAGGAGCCTGGGGAATGCCCCTCTGGGATCCATGGCACACACTCCCTGGGTCTTCAATTCCAGTTCCCCAGTCAGGAAAAGACGTTCCTGCCCATGAAGGCAAAGCTCTTATGAAAGAGCCAAAGCCAAGTGGAGCAAGATCTTACAGTGACATTTCACTGCCAGCCTTCAGAACTTCACCCATGGGTTTTTGTAGCTCGTGCATTGGGAATTAAATCAGGGGAGGATTTTGGTGGGAAGCTGCCCTGGCTCAAGAGAGACACTGTGAGAAAGAGCAGGCAGAGAAAGGCAGGAGAGAAAGGAGGACACAAACACAATCAGCTGAGAAGGTGGCACTCTGAAAAACCAAAGTGCAACTGATGGAAAATGAATTGAACAGGAATCAGTAATTCTGAAAGTTTTCTTTCCTATCAAAATACATCCCACTCACCCAGCCCCACACAATCCCCATCCCATGCTTTTAAATTTGGATCCCATTTCTCCCAATCTCCTTCCAACCCCATCTCACCCTGGAGGCTGTGGAATTGAGTAATTTAGGCATGGGACTGAGTTTCTTGGGGTGGAACAGCAATTTTGAGGTGGGATTGAGCCCCTTTGGGGTAAGGTTGAGTGGTTTTTCAGTAGGACTGAGTCATTTTGAGGTGACAGATCAATTCATCTTGGTTTTTGGAATGTGAAGAGTTGGATAATACTACCTGAAATCCCCCAAGAACCCACAAATCTTCCAGAACAGGTCCCCAAGCCCTAAATTCCGTCTCACATCGTTGGACCTCAGACATCTTTGATCAGTTTCTTTCTTTTTAATCCTATTTTGGGTGTTTTTAAGGGATGAGGGTAAATAAGAAAAAAAATCAGGGCCAAACCAAAAAGATTAACCTACTCAGGTGTCTTCCCAACATGGATCACAGTGAATGTGGGTCACCAGGGCTCTGCCCATGTGGGTTGCTCTGATGGGGGATGAATTTGGAGCAGTGCACAAAGCTCTAACCACAGTCAGGGCACTCGCAGGGCGTCCCTTACAGGTGCCTTCATTGGTGTCTGGTCAGGTGAGAGCTCTGGGTGAAGCTCTTCCTATACTGGGGACACTTGTAGAGTTGTTCCCTGGTGTGGATCCTCTGGTGGCAGATCAGGCTGAAGCTCATCCCACATTCCCCACACTTGTAGGGCCTCTCCCTGGTGTGGATTTGATGGTTGGTGATGAGGGTGGAGTTGTGCTTGAAGTCCTTCCCGCAGTCAGGGCAGCAGAAAGGCCTCTCCTCTGTGTGAATCTGCTGGTGCAGGAGGAGATCTGAGCTGGTCTGAAACCTCTTCCCACACTGGGGACAGTCATAGAGCCTATCCCTGGTTTGGATCATCTGGTGGATGATCAGGTGAGAGCTGCAGTTGAAGCCCTTCCCACATTCCCTACACTCATACAGCAATTCCCCATTGTTGGTCATAGAGGGGTTTCAGGGAGCAGATTGGTCCCCCTGTTATCCAGGAGGAGGCAGTCAGAGAACTGCTGAGATGCTTGGATGTACATAAATCTATGGGACCAGATGGGATCCACCCCAGGGTGATGAGGGAGCTGGCAGATGAGCTTATGGAGCTGCTCTACATCATTTACCATGAGTCCTGGCTCATTGGTGAGGTTCAAAAGGACTGGAAGCTGGACAATGGGCACCTATTCACAAAAAGGGTGAGAAGGAGGATCCTGGTAATTATAGGCCAGTCAGCCTGACCTCAGTACCCTGTATGGTAATGGAACAGTTTATACTGAGTGTCATCACACAGCACCTACAGGGTATCAGACCCAGCCAACATGGGTTTACAAGGGTTAAGGGTAGTTGGTCGTGTTTACCAACCTGGTCCATTTTTAGGACCAGGAGACCCACCAGGTGGTTGTGGGAAAGGCTGTGGATGTTGTCTATTTGGACTTCAGCCAGGCCTTTGACACTGTCTCCCTCAGCACACTCCTGGAAAAGCTTGCAGCCCACGGCTTGGACAGGAGCACTCTGTGCTGGGTTAGGAACTGGCTGCATGGCCGGGCCCAGAGAGTGCTGGGGAACGGTGCTGCATCCAGCTGGCAGCCAGGCACCAGTGGTGTTCCTCAGGGCTCTGTGCTGGGGCCAGCTCTGTTCAATATTTTTATTGATGACATGGATGAGGGGATTGAGTCTTTCATTAGTAAATCTGCAGATGACACTAATCTGGAAGCATGTGTTGATCTGTTGGAACAGAGGCGGGCCCTTTAGAGACACATGGAATGATTGGATGGATGGGCAGAGTCCAATAAGATGAAGTTAAAAAAGTCCAAGTGCTGAGTCCTGCATTTTGGCCACAATAACTCCCTGCAGCATTATAGGCTGGGGACAGAGTGGCTGGACAGTGCCCAGGCAGAAAGGGACCTGGGGGCACTGGTGACAGCTGACTGGACATGAGCCAGCAGTGTGCCTAGGGTGCCAAGAAGGCCAATGGTCCCTGGCCTGGATCAGGAATGGTGTGGCCAGCAGGAGCAGGGAGGTCATTCCTCCCCTGTGCTCTTCCCTGGTGAGGCAACACCTTGAGTGCTGTGTCCAGTCCTGAGCTCCTCAGTTTAGAAAGGACACTGAGTGCTGTGTCCAGCCCTGGGCCCCTCACTTTAGGAAGGACTAGGAAGTTTAGGAAGCTCAAGTGTTGAGATGCTTGAGCGCATCCAGAGGAGGCAACGAGGCTGGTGTGGGGCTTGGAACACAAGCCATGTGAGGAACAGCTGAGGGAGCTGGGGATTTTAGCCTGGAGAAAAGGAGACTCAGGAGTGGCTTTATCACTCTCTACAACTTCCTAAAAGGTGGCTGTAGTCAGGTAGGGTTGGTCTCTTTCTCCAGGCAGCAAGTGACAGAACAAGAGGACACAGTCTTAAGCTGTGCAAAGGGAAAGATAGGTTGCATATTAGGAAAAAGTTTTTCATGGAAAGAGTGATAAAGTACTGGAATGACCTGCCCAGGGAGGTGGTGGAGTCACCATCACTGGATGTGTTTAAAAAAGACTGGATATGGCACTCGGTGCCATGGTTTAGTTGAGGTGTTACAGCATGGGTTGGATTCAATGATTTTGAAAGTCACTTCTAACCTGGACATTCTGTGAATTCTGTGAAAGTAGTCAAGTGACCCAGATATTAAAGATTAGCTTGTATATTATGAAAAAAAAAAAGGAATTAAAACTTGTGCCCCTTTCCAGGAAGACATCATTTGTGTGCCCATGAACAGGCAGCATCACTTGAGCCCTGAGGTGCCCAGCTGGGATTGGCATCTCTCAGAGAGGAGCTGAGGGAGAGCAGAGCATCTTGCAAGCTGCAGGTCCCTGAGAGCCCCGCAGGGCTCCTGTCCCATCCACATCTGCTCTGCTCCAGTCTCAAACAGGGACCAGCATGGTGCTGGGATCATCAGAGAACTGAGGTGTGTGCTGGAATTCAATCCCCTGCCCATCCCACACCAGCCCTGCCTTTCCCTCCTGCAGCCTTGGTCTCCAGCACAGCCATGGAGGCTCTTTGGGCTCTGGACTTTTCCTGCAGCACCCAAGGGCAGCTGAGCTGTGCCTTTGGCACAGTCAGGCCTGCCCAGCATTGCAGGCAATGCCCAGCAATTCCTTGTGTGTGCCTGGCCTTGCTGTCAGCCCCGGCAGCGGCTGCGTGGCCCCTTTGTGCGGCGCTGGCCCAGCCATGGTGCCACAGCCCCTGTGCAGGGCCAGGGCAGGACAGGAGCATTGCGGCTGGGAAGGGCCCCTGTGCCGTGGTGCCCACAGCAGCCTTGGGGCTCTGTGCCCCATGGCCTCCCTGCTGGGCAGCCTCTGCCAGCTCCTGCACAGCCCGGGGCACCTGTGGGCCTGCACAGACAGCCCTGCCCCGGGCTCTGCCAGGCTCTGGGCCAGCAGAGAGGCCGTGCAGGGCTGGCCATGGCTGGCAACAGGCCCTGAGCCCCGCAGGAGGATGGAGCTGGGCCACAGCCAAAGTGCCCCGCAAACCTGGGCTGAGCAGCCAGGGCTGGCAAGGGCTGGGGACAGAGGCTGGCGCTGACAAATGTCCTGGGCCCCCTCCCTGCTCTGGCCATGCCACCAAGGGCACAGAGCAGCCTCCTCTCTGGGCCCCTTGCCTGTTTTCAATTCCTTCCCCAGGCGCTGGCCCTGCCCCACAAGGCCTGGGCTGAGTCCTGCCCCTGCACGCTCACCCAGGCTGAGATGGACACTGATGCTTTCTCTTCCAGGCTCTCTCAGCCCAGCCCAGCTCCCTCCAAGCTCTGCCAGCTGCCCTGAGCTCTGGGCAGCACCAAGGGCCTCTCTCCAGCACAGCCCAGCCGCCTCTGGCCCCACAGCTCTGCTCAGGCCAGGCTGCTCTGGGCAGGGGCCCCACGGCCTCAGCCCCTGGCAAGGGCACAGCAGCAGCTGCAGCTCAGACAGGACTCAGGCCCAGGCATGGGGAAGGTGCTGGGCCAAGGGAAAAGGAGGCTCCCTGTGTGCTCTGCTCCCCTGTGGCTGAGGTGCTGAGAGCTCTGCAGCCCCTGCTGCCATCCCATCTGCCCAGGCCAGCACAACAGCCGCGGCCTTGGGGCCCTCCAGAACTGCTCCTGCTGCAGGCCCAGGGCCCATTCTGAACCTGGGGCAGCCAGAAAGCTGTGCCCATTTCTGTTCATTGCTGCTGGTATGAAGATGGATCCTCAGCCACTTGGAAGTTGCTGATGAATTTTACTCCTGAGTAGGCCTGTTTTTTTTGAGCTCTTCCATTCAGGAATTCACTGACAAAGACACAAAAATATTTGTTCAAAACAGTGAACAAGAAAAGCCCTGGGGAATAATTTCAGTTTTCAATTTTTCTCTGGTTAAATAGACAGGTTTTAGAATTGTATTTCAAGTGAATATACTATATGGAAAACAACAGAAAGAGAACTGTTTTGTCCTGTTTTCTTTTCCTGTTTCTAGATTGCTATCAGCAATGTCCAATTGATATTGATCCCTAGCACCTTCTAATGCAGTCTTAACAGGTATGAAAATCAAGACCCTTCATGGATGACAATCAATCAGACTTTGTCCCCACCCCCTCCCCACCATTTCCCTCATCCAACCCCCAGCATTTCAATGGATGAGGTATGGTTGTTGCCAGCAGGAGCAGGGCAGTGATTCTTCCCCTGTGCTCAGCAGTGCTTGGGCAGCATCTTGAGTGCTGTGTCCAGTTCTGGGTCCCCCAATTTAGGAAGGACATGGAGGGGCTGGAGAGTGTCCACACAAGGCTGGTGAGGGGTCTGGATCACAAGTCCTGTGAAGAGTGGCTGAGGGAGCTGTGGTGTTTTATCCTGGAGAAGAGGAGGCTCAGAGGGAGACCTCATCACTCTCTACAACTCCCAGACAGGAGGGTGCAGCCAGGTGAGGGTTGGGCTATTTTCCCAAGAAACAGTGACAGGACATGACGACACAAACTAAGCTGCACCAGGGAATGTTTAGGTTAGACATTAGGAAATATTCATCACAGAAAGGATGGTTGGGCATTGCAATGGGCTGCCAAGAGAGGTTGGTGAGTCACTGTCCCTGGAGTGTTTAAGGAAAGACTGGATGTGGCACTCAGTGCCATGGTCTGGGTGACAAGGTGTTGTTGGGTCCCAGGTTGGACTTGATGCTCTCCAAGGTCTTTTCCAGCCTGGTGGAATTTCTGATGATGGTGACACTGCAAGGCCCTGGGGAAGCAAGGGGCCATTGTTACACTGTGGGGCCTGGTAGCACTGAGAGGACCAGAGTGACACTGTGTATGACATGGCACCATAGAGCCCAGGGGCCATTGTGACACTGTGGGGCTGAATGGCAGTAAGGAGTCCATGGTGACAGTCTGGGGCCTGGTGGAAGCACAGACGCCACGGTGACCCTGTGGGGCCTTGTTGAACCAAGGGGCCATTGTGCCACTGCGGAACCAAGGAGAGCCTTGGGAGAGCCTGGGGCCCAATGGAATCCAGGGGCCATTGTTCCATTCCAAGGACTCCTGGAACAGGGGGAACAATTGTGACCCTGGGGTGCCCCATGGAACCAAGGGTCCCTGGTGACACTGCAGGATTTTGTGTGACCAGGGCTCCATGGTGACCCTGCAGCGCCAAGGAATTCATGGTGGCCCTCTGAGGCCTCATGGAACCAAGAGGCCATAGTGACACTGCAGGGCCTTGTGGAAACGTGCAGAGCATTGGGACAGAGCAGGACCTCGTTTCATGATGGGGCTATTGTGACACTGTAGGTCCCCATGGAACCAACGGGCCAGGGTTGCTCCTCAGGGACTTGTGGAATAAAGGAAACATGTTTGAAACCTTTGTGGTGCCCCTTTGGACAAGAAGGCCATTGTGACCCTGTGGAAGCAATGAGACCATTGCTGCACTGCCAGACCTCAAGGAAACAAGGATCCACTCTGACACTGCAGGGCCCCAGAATCCAAAGGGACTTTTGTGACACCAAGGGGTCCCATGGAAGCAAAGGGACATTGTGACACTGGGAGGCCTCATGGAATCATGGAGACCATTGTGACATTCTAGGGCCTAATGGAAGTGTGGTGATACCAAGCTTGCTGGGAATGTTGATCTGCTGGAGGGTAGGAAAGCTCTGCACAGGGCCTGGGACAGGCTGGATCCAGGGGCCAAATCCAACAATGTGAGATTTAACAAGTCCAAGTGCCAGGTCCTGCACTTTGGCCACAACAACCCCTGAAGCACTACAGGCTGGGGACAGAGTGGCTGGACAGCAGCCAGGCAGAAAGGGACCTGCAGGGACAGATGGACAGCAGGCGGGACATGAGGCAGCAGTGTGCCCAGGTGGCCAGGAAGGTCAATGGCTCCTGGCCTGGATCAGGAATGGTGTGGCCAGCAGGAGCAGGGCAGTGATTCTTCCCCTGTGCTCAGCACTGGTTGGGCAGCACCTCGAGTGCTGTGTCCAGTTCTGGGACCCCCAATTTAGGAAGGACATGGAGGGGCTGGAGCGTGTCCAGAGAAGGGCAACAAGGCTGGTGAGGGGTCTGGAACACAAGTGTTGTGAGGAGTGGCTGAGGGAGCTGGGATTGTTTATCCTGGAGAAGAGGAAGCTCAGGGGAGGCAAGGCGGTATCAGGGCAAAAGTTTGACTTGATGATGTCCAAGGTCTTTTCCAACCTTGCTGATTCTGTGATTCTCTGAAACCACCCTTGCAGCAATTCCAGGATGAGCCCAGGCCTCCTCTTTACAAGGTCCAGCAGCCCAGGTCCCTCAGCTTTTCTTCACAGCCCCCAAGCCCATCCTGTCAGTCCTGCAGAGCCTCTGCAGCTCCTCCTCCTTGCCCAGCACAGGGAGCCCCACAGCCAGACACACCAGCCCAGATGGGCCCCCCTGGCCTGGGGTGCCTCTGGCAAGGGAGCAGCACGAGGCACTGCAGGAGCCTGCAGACAATTCCTGAAGCACTTGGAGGATGATCCTGCTCCCCAAGGGAGGTTCCCATGGTGCCAACTCAGGAACTGATATGGGGAGTGGGGCCAGAGAGGAAAGGGCAACCAGGGATGGGCTGTTTGCAGGGGAGGGAACAGGGGTGGACAGTAGTAAGGATTTTGGACCAGGAAGAGTAAAGAAAGCCAAGGTGATGCAGAGGAAATGGTCAGGTCAGTTTGGGGGTGGCTGCCAGGCAGCCCTGGCTCTGAGCAACAATGTCTGAAGTGGGACAGGAAACTCCCAGCCCATGGGAACAAATTTCTGTGAGACTTCAGAGGCCACCACAAACCTGAGGGGTTTCCCTGCTGTCCCCCAGCCCTTCCTGGCACCAGGGGCTGATGGCATTTGTGCTCCCTCAGCTTCATCTCCCCACACCAACACCATGGGGGTGCTGATGCCTGCTCTGGGCAGTGCAAACAGGGGCTCCTGAGGCAGAGCTGCCGTGTCTGTGCCTGCAAGGATGCGGCACCTGTGTGAGCTGGGGGAGAGGCCAGGGCTGCAGAGGGGGGATGTTGTTGGCAGGTGCATGAGGACGCTGTGGGACGCTGCCCTGGGGTGTCCAGCGCAGTGAGGATGGATCAGCCCCTGCTCTGCTGCTCCTTCCCGTTTTCTCCCCCAGGCACCTTGCAGAGCCCCAGCCATGCTGTTTGCCCCCAGCCTGCCCACGGCCAGCCTGGGGCTGCTCCCGGGGCTTTTCTGTGCTCAGCATTGGCCTGGGCAAAGTGTTCTGGAGAGAGCCTGGGCAAGGAGCCTGCAGCCCCCAGGCCCTGGCCTGAGGCGTCAGCGCTGCCCCAGCAGTGCCCATGGCCTGTCCCTGCTGCAGCCCCGGCACTGCCACCCCCAGCACTGTGCCCGGCCCCGAGAGCACTCAGGCCCTACAGCAACACCAGGGCCAGCAGGGCAGCGGGGCAGGGCCACGGCAGCAGCACTGGCAACACCAAGGGCTGCTGCTGCTGCTGCTGGGCACAGCTGCTGTGCCAGCACTGATCTGCCCCCAGCTCTGCACACAGACATTGCTGCTGCAGCTGCAGAGAAGGGAACAAAAGGGGGATATCTGCAGAAAACTTTTCTGGATGATCCTTTATTTTGTTTTAAAGCCTCTGAGAGCACAGCCCCTCATTGCCACTTTCTATGGCCACAGGGGAGGGGGAGTGAAACCAAATGAGAAATGGCACAGACAATGACATTATCTTTTGGACTCTATTAAAGAAGTAAAACAAATATAACAGACCTCCAAAATGAAACAAACAAGAAGACTCAAAGATGACATTTATTACAAGTGATTTGCAGAAACTGGCAAGCTGTTTAATGTTCCTGAAACCATCCCCTCATCAGTCTCCACACTGCAGCCTTGAGCTCCTGGTTCCTCAGGCTGTAGATGAGGGGGTTCAAGACCGGAGGCACCACCAAGTACAAAACTGACAGGGCCAGATCCAGGGATGGGGAGGAGATGGAGGGGGGCTTCAGGTGAGCAAACATGGCAGTGCTGAGGAAAAGGGAGACCACAGCCAGGTGAGGGAGGCAGGTGGAAAAGGCTTTGTGCTGTCCCTGCTCAGAGGGGATCCTCAGCACAGCCCTGAAGATCTGCACATAGGAGAAAACAATGAACACAAAACAACCAAATACCAAAAAGGCACTTACAGCAATAATCCCAACTTCCCTGAGATAGGATTTGGAACAAGAGAGTTTGAGGATCTGAGGGATTTCACAGAAGAACTGGCCCAGGGCATTGCCATGGCACAGGGGCAGGGAAAATGTATTGGCTGTGTGCATCAGAGCATTGAGAAAGCCACTGGCCCAGGCAGCTGCTGCCATGTGGGCACAAGCTCTGCTGCCCAGGAGGGTCCCATAGTGCAGGGGTTTGCAGATGGACACGTAGCGGTCGTAGCACATGATGGTCAGCAAAGAAAGCTCAGTTGTTGAACAGAAAAAAAAAAAAAAAGACTTGAGCAGCACACCCATAGTAGGAGATTGTCCTGGTGTCCCAGAGGGAATTGTGCATGGCTTTGGGGACAGTGGTGCAGATGGAGCCCAGGTCGGTGAGGGCCAGGTTGAGCAGGAAGAAGAACATGGGGCTGTGCAGGAGGTGGCCGCAGGCTACGGCGCTGATGATGAGGCCGTTGCCCAGGAGGGCAGCCAGGGAGATGCCCAGGAAGAGGCAGAAGTGCAGGAGCTGCAGCTGCCGCGTGTCTGCCAATGGCAGCAGGAGGAAGTGGCTGATGGAGCTGCTGTTGGGCATTTGCTGTGGCTGGAGTTGCGGACCTGATCATGGATAAAGGACAGTGAAGAGTTAAAGGAGATACCTGTAACCAAAATCAAACCCCTATTGGCTTTGATCCTCTTGACCATCTCCCATTCTTCCCTCCTCTGTAACACACAGGCACGTTGTTGTGTTTAAGTGTTCTGCAGTTTACTTTTTAAGCTTCTCCCTTGTCTCTCCTGCTTGTCTTGGATATCAGTAACCCTCAGCATTTGTGCTGCTTTCTGGTAGACCAGAGTGAAGTCTCTGAGGAAAGATAATGAGTGGAGGCTGAGGAGAGATGATCTGTCACTTCATTCTGTTTAGAGTTTTTCTGGGCTTTCATTTTTCTCAAATGGAGGATGTTCACACTTGCTTGTTTTCTTAAATATCACCTAATATTACTGACAGAAGTGGATCCACCACAGCCCAGCACCAATTTTGAAGCCAAGGACTCATGTTGCTCATTTCACCAACCCAAAAGCATTTTCAGTTTCAGAACATTTCTGCCTTTCCCTTTGGGTCTTTCAGAGAACACAAAGATGCTCCAGGACAGGTTTGCAACCTGCATTAAAGCTCCCAGCTTGCACTCAAATCTCTGGCAAACTCCCAAGTGTCCTTAGGATGGCATTGGACTAAGGGAGATGCAGCTCCTTCCCTGGCTGCACTGACAGCATTGCCCACAGCCGGGCACTGGGGACAGCGTCACCCTGAGCCAGCTGTGCCCCCTGCCAGAGCCCCCCAGTGCCGGGCAGCTGCTCCCAGCCCTGTGCTCTGCAGAGGGAACTGGGCCCGGGGCTGCACAGCTGCCCCACGGCTCTGCTGCAGCTCTGCCTGCACAGGAGGGGCTGCACGCCTTGGAGCCCCGGCCCTGAGGGCAGAGGCTTGGCTGGGGGACAGGAGGGAGGGGGCTTGTTCAGAGGGAGGAGCTGCACTGCAGGGGCTCCTATGGAGATCTCTGAACTCTCCCTGCCACAACATTTCTGGCTTTTGTTTTCTCTCATTGCCTCATCTTCTCTCTGCTTCCTGCAGATTTTCCTCCTGCAGTTGTTTCCCTGTGCCTGAGCTCTCCCTGCCAGCACTCCCAGAGCCCAAATCTCTGTGCACTCTCCTTGGCCCTACAGAACCCTGCCTGTTTGCAGGGCACTGGCTGGGGGCAGGTTCTGTTTGCAGCTTAGAGAAAGGACAGCTCAGACTAAGCCTGATCACTAAGAGCTGAGATGTCCCTGGGATTTGTCAAAATTAAAGATGCCTTTATGATTTTTTCTCCCTCTACCCAGGATCTAATATTAAAAAAAATAGATAATATTTAGATAATAGATAATTAGATAATATTAATAGTCTTAAGAAATAGTCCTAAGAATAGTCTTAAGAAATGTCCTCATTTAAAGTAAATCCTATTCTAGGAAATATTTTGGGAGTGGGCAGAAGCTCTCACTGTGTCAGAACTTCATGAGCATTTCACCTCCCCTGCACCAGAAATACTCAGAGAGTTGTACTCACAGAGTCTGCAGGCATTGGGATGTTGCAGCTTGAGGAGATCACTGCAGGAGCTGCAGCTGCATTGTCCTGCAGCCAGAGGTTCCTGTGCCAAGGGCTGGCAGTGATTCTCCCCCAGTCCCTTCTCAGCTCCTTCCCAGCCCTGAGTGATTGAAGCTCTCTGTGCCTGTGTGCTGTGCCCGGGGTGGCTGCAGGCAGTGCCTCAGCCCTGCTGAGCTTTGCACAGGAGCTGCTCATCAACAGAAATGTGTTTTTAAGCTCTTCTTGGTTGCCAGGATCTCCCTCTGGATGATGAGCTCAGCCCAGCTCATCAGCACAGCCCAGCTCACAGCACAAGGACTTTAATGACCCTCTCAGGGCTTTTGTGCTGTTTGCGTCAGACTCAGTCCCTCAGAGTGTGATCGAAAACTTGTCCACAACTCAAATTTAGATTCAAAGTCCAAAATTTCTGGAAGTTTTAATGGGTCCCACTGAGGGACACGACACAGAAAGTGTCCCCAGGCCCCAGGCAGAGCAGAGAACTGCAGGCAGTGATGACAGGTGGGGACAAAGAGATGCCAAGGCTTGGTGCCCTGGGCCACAGCAGCCTCTGTGCCACCAAGGACACTGAGGAGACCCCTTGTCCTGAGGCCCTGGGGCCTCCTGGCACAGCCCCAGCAAGGCTGGGCACTGTCAGCCCCTTGTGCTGCCCTCAGCATCCCCCTCCCATGCCAGTGGCCTCCAGGATGTGCTGGAAGGAGTCCCTGGGGAAGGAGCCTTGGTCAGCAATGGCCCTGGGGGGCTCCTTCATGCTGCCAGGGACTGCAGGTTTTTCCAAGGACTTTGGGTTTGGCTTTTGCCTTGGAGTCTCTGAGAGGTTTGTGCAATCCTGGCCTCCAATTCTCTGCCTTAATGAGTCCCTTGAGAGGCTTTGTCAGTAACAACACTCCGTGGGGCTCATTAAGGCTTCAAGGTACTTCAGTTATTTTAGGATACTTGGTGTTTCTTTTTCTAACTGACTCTAGGAAAAATTTGAGCAATCATTTCCCCAACTATGTACTTTATCAGGTCCCATGGGATTCTTGGTCAGTAAGAACACTCAGTAGGGATCATTCATACTTCTGAGTACTCAGGGGTAATTTAAGTATTTCTTTTTTGTAACTGAGTCTCGATTAAGGTTTTGTGCAATTTTGGCCTCCAATTCTCTCCTCCAAGGACTCCATGAGGAGCCTGTGTTGGGGATGGACATCAGTGGGACACATTAATGCTTTGAGACACTTTTGGGTTTTCTTCTGACTTTGACTCCTGCAAAGGCTTGTGCAATCTCCTCTCAGGCCCTGATGTTCCAGGGCTCAGCACCAAATGCACCACAGAGCTCATTGGGATAAAGCAAGTGCTGACAAACCATGGCTGTGCCTTTATTTCCCTCTGGAGTGGTGCAGTTCATTAGGAAGTCTTTTTTCCTAGAGTTGTGGAGAAATATTCCTAAAAGCTTTAAATAAATCCACATTGCTTTTTTCAATGGTGTATTTTTCTTCTTAGAGCAGAGGTTATTGCAGCATTTTGTGATTTATATTGATCGTGGGTCTCGCCTCAGGAGGTCTGGCCTGCTCAGAGAAGCTGTGCCTTGAGGTCTGACCCAGTGTGGACAACCTTGCTCCACATTACCCAACCCCATCCTGTCTCTCCTCACTCACCTGGGACCTGCTTTGCCTGGAGAACTGGCTGCACTCAGGCAAAGAAGGGTTTTCTTTCTTTTTTAAGCAATCTAAAACTCCTGAGTTTCAGACAATCTCAAATGTTTTCCAAGCCCAAGGTGCCACCAAGGAGGTTCCCCTTCCCCAAGGCAGAACCATGCAAGGAATGTTTGAGACACACAGGAAGTTCTGCAATAAACACAAATCCAGAGTTGGCTGAAGGCAGAATTAGACCAACTGCTGAAGGACAGACACGCTTTGAACTCCTTGCAGCTCAAAGCTCCAGCTGGGTTGTTGGGAGGTGTGTGAGTGAGGCAAGAGTGAGGGCAAGGGAACTGCAGAGAGCCCTGGAAGTGCTTCTGTGCAGCCAGGCTGTGGGGAAGGGCACTGCAGGCCTGGCCCGGGCACGGAGTGAGGGTGGATCATCATGCCAAGCTGCCCTGGGCCCTTGCAAGGGGCTGTGGCCATGGACACTGCACTGAGCCCACTGCTGGCTTTGGGTGCCACAGCAACCCTGATCAGTTCAAGTTACCTTGGAAAGCAGCCCCAGGAGCCATTTCTGCAGCCAGGTTCCGTGGCCACTTGCAGGCAGAGCTGTTGCTGCCCTGGGCTGCCATGGCAACCTTTAGGACAAAGCGGTGCCGAGGCTGTTCCAGGTACAATTACACTGACACTCGATGGTGTCCTTAGGTGCCAGAAATGGATCCAGCCACTCCCAGTCTCCTCCTTTAGATGGAATTTTAGATGGCTCCCTGGAGGGGTTTGATATTCCATGGTGGCTGCTTGGTGTCATTTCTCCACCTCATGACTCAGCATGAGTTTCTCCAATGAAGAAATCAAGCTTTTGCCTGAAACTCCCACTCTGCCCATGAAAGGAACCCCTGGGAGTGTCTGGGACATCCCGGCTCTTTGGCAGCCTGGGGACTGCTGGGATGTCACTGTGGAGCCCGTGAGTGCCTGTGACAGATGGGTGCCTTTGCAGCCCAAGGTGCCCTGGGATGTCACCACGGAATGGCTGTGACTGCCTCTGAGCACAGGGCTCTTTAGCATCCCCAGAAACCCCTGGGAGGTCTCCAGGATCCTCGAGTCCAACTCCTGGCCCTGCACAGGACACCCCAACAATGCCAGCCTGGGCCTGGCAGCGCTGTCCAAACGCTGCTGGAGCTCCCAGAGCCCTGGAGCTGGGACCCTTCCCTGGGAGCCTGTTCAGTGCCCCAGCAGCCTCTGGGGGAAAAACCTTTTCCTTACATCCAACCCAAACCTGCCCCAACTCAGCTCCAGCCCCTCCCTCCAGTCCTGTCCCTGGGCACCAGAGGGAAGAGGTTCCCACAGCCCCAGCCAGGGACGCGCTCCCAAGGCTGTTCCAGGGCAGCCAGGGCTGGCACCAGCTGGGATGCTCGGTTTCCATGGGCTGGGGTTTGGGAATGGGATTCCCCAATTTTGTGCTCCCACTAAAACCGTGTCACTGCTCGCTGCCCTCCAGCCTCCCATTGAAAGTACAAAAGGCAAAGATCCCAGGCTGCGATAAGAACAATTTAATGGGAACAGAAACAAGGAACAAAAAGGAACAGAAACAATATTGATAACAAACGGGATAAAACTAACAATATAAAGGGAAAACTACAATAACATCAACTGGCTCGTCCCATCCTTCCTGGAAAGGACACCCTTCACCTTGGGGGAGAGACAGAGTCCCTTTCCTAGCCCTGGTAATGACCTGAGATGGGATTGAATACAATGATGGGGCCGTGGCCAGATGCTCACGTTTTTAAATCCCATCTCACATCATTGCCAGGGGCAGGGAAAGGGACAGGTGTCCTCCCAGAATGAATCACAGGGAAATGTGGGTCAGTAGGGCTCTTCCCAGTGTGCATCTTCTCATGGGGGATGAGGTTGGAGACGCACATGAAGCCCTTCCCAGAGTCGGGGCACTTGCAGGGCTTCCCTTACTGGTGACTCCATTGGTGTCAGGTCAAGGTAGAGTTCTGGGTGAAGCTCTTACCACTCTGGGGACACTCGTAGGGCCTCTCCCCAGTGTGGATGCGCCGGTGGGTGATGAGGGTGGAGTTGTGCTTGAAGCCCTTCCCGCAGTCAGGGCAGCGGAAGGGCCTCTCCTCTCTGTGAATGCGCTGGTGAATGAGGAGATCTGAGCTGGTGTGAAACCTCTTCCCACACTGGGGACACTGATAGGGCCTCTCCCCAGTGTGGGTCCTCTGGTGGACAATCAGGTCGGAGCTGTCACTGAAGCTCTTCCCACATTCTGCACACTCATACGGCCTCTCCCCAGTGTGGGTCCTGAGGTGGCGGATCAGGTTGGAGCTGTCTCTGCAGCCCTGCCCACATTCCCCACACACGTAGGGCCGTTCCCCAGTGTGGATCCTCTGGTGGCGGATCAGGTGGGAGTTGTTGCTGAAGCTCTTCCCACACTCCAAGCACTCATAGGACTCCTCCCTGTTATGAAGCTGCTCATGGGCCACCAAGTCTGAGCTCTGGCTCGATCTCTGGCCATGTTCCTGGAACAGGGTCCGTCTTTCCTCCTCTGAGCACCCTGGGATGGATTTGGAGCCCCTCCTCCTGTGGGATCTCTGGGGCTTTTCCTCCCTGTTGGATTCCTTTGCCAGGGAGCCACTGAAAACGGCCTCTTCCATGACATTCTGCTCTGGGGATTTTTCCTCCCTGGTCTCCATCCTCAGCTCCTTGTCTGGGGGAGAAAGGACAAGGAAAGGATGGAATTTCCTCTCTGCAAGAGGGAAGGGGAAGGAGATCCCCCCAGGGAATGTCTGGCAGGACGGCGTCAGCAGCAGGGTTTTCCTGCAGCTGAGGGCCATGCTGGGCTGGGAGATGGAGCAGGAAAGATGGGGAAAAGGGGCAGTGACTTCCTCCTCACCTGCCTGGCTGTCCCAGGGCATCTTCCTCTTCCTCACAGCTTCCACCTCCATCTGGCCAAGGTTTGGGAATGGGAAATCCTGGTTTGGGGAAAAATAACAGATGAGTACATTGAGTTTGAAGGTCTGCGTGACCAAGTCCATCTCTAAAAGTCACCTGGAATCTGGGGTCCATATAAACCTCCCAAACACCAATATTCTGCCTTGAAAATGCCTCCAAGGAGTTCCCCATCCCTGGTCTCTCTCATTTGGTGTTCAGGGATTCACCCCTTTCCCAGCTGCTGGGGGTCACGCTTGTATTGAGGGTCCCCCATCTACTCAGTCCCAGCCCTCCCCAGGCTGCTGGGAGTCCCAGGAATACAAAAAATTCCCCCCTTTTCAATCTCCCCACTTAGGGATGCTGGGGGTTTTTGGTGTCCCTGAAGTCCCTTCTCCCCTTATTCTCTGCTTTGGGATGCAGGGGGTCCAAGGATTCCCCCTTGCCCTTCTCCAGGCTTTTAAGGGTCCCACGAATCACGGCACTCCCCCCTCTCTGGGCTCCCCACTTTGGGGTCCTGGGGCACACAGGGCTCTGCTCCTCCAGGCATCCTCTGCGGGCAGCTGCCACTGGGACCCCTCAATGTCCTGCCAAGGGGCATTTACCACTCAACTTTGAAGTTCTTCATTCTCCAAAAATCCCCCCCCCAAAGAAAACCCCAACTCAGGGACCTCCCAGAGTATCTGGGTCAAGCTCCCTGTCTTGGTTTGGAAAGACAGGTGTCTGCTAAGGAAGGCAGGAGCCTCCCTTGAAATGGAAAACATAACCCCCTTCCTATAATTTTGAAAAATGCGGGCTCTCAGGCAAAGATATGGGAATAACATTTCTTTAGTAAGAAAATTAAACTAAAAATGCAGGAGTAAAAAAAGGAAACACTCACAGAGTCAGAATACAACCTGACACCCAATTAGGCAGGGTGTTGGTAGCAGTCCAATCAAATCGTGGCTGCAGTCCTCCTAGAGTCACAGATGTGGTTTTGTTGAAGCAATGATCCTGTAGAAGGGTGTAGATTCTCCTGAAGGTCCAGTGCTGGTGTAGATGGGTCTGGTGTTCCTCTGGGAATCCAGTGGAAACAGGCTGCTTCTGGTGTGTTAAATCTCAGATTCTTTCCAGGTAGGAATGCTTGGCTCCTCCCCCTGGGTGGAGCATCTCACAATGGGATGATGGAATTTGATCAGTGATGCAGTGAGACTCAATGGCCCATTAAGAGAAGATATCTCCCTGGAGGGAGTGTGGGTGGTGGAAGAGATAAAGAACACTGCCCCACCTGGTTTGAACAGCTGGCCCATTAACAGAAGATATCCCCCCAGAGTTGAGAGAAATGGGTCATGGAACAGTTCTTACTTGGGATCTCCTGTTGGTTTTGTGTTCAAACTGGCACACTGGGGAGAAGTGGAACCATGCTGGGAACTGCTGTGAGCAGGTTGGAGTGACTGGTCTACACTGTGGGCAACTGGGCATGACTGGGACCGTGCTGGAAACCACTGGGATCATCTGTGGAGTGACTGGGACTAGGCTAGGGGCAACTGGGAGCAACTGGAAACACTCTGGGAGGAACAGGGAGCAACTGGGACCATGCAGGGGTGAACTGGGATCCTACTGGGATCACAGTGGGAAAATGCTGGGGGACCCTGGGACCATACTGGCAGCAACTGAACGGCACTGAGGGTCACTGTGAGTGGCTGAGATCAACTCGGATACACTGGGAGAGACTGAAACCACAGTGGGGGTAAATGGGAGCAACTGGAACCATGTTGGATTATAATGGGAGCAGCTGTGCCCATGCTGGGGTCAAACTGGGATCCTACTGGAACTGACTGGATTCATACTAGGAGTGACTGGAACAGTTCTGGGTGTATTTTGGAGTGAGTGAGATCATACTGGAATCAGACTGGGAGTGACTGGAAAGGTGCTGGCTGGGACTGGAACCACACTGGGACTGAAAGGGAGTCACTGTGGGCATGACTGGAATAATACCTGGAGTATCTAGGAGTGACTGGGAAAAACTGGGATTGTAATGGGAGTGACTGGAACCATACTGGCCGTGACTACAGGTCCTGTTGGGATCATCCTGGGAGCCACTGGGACTGCCATGGAACCTGACTGGGGGTTACTGGGAGCTACTGGGCTCATGTTCGGAAGAAAATGTTGACACAGTGAGAGCTACTGGCATCAACTGGAAGGGACTGTGTCTTGGGTTGGGTAGCCAAGAGATTTGTATTCAATTTCATCTGTTGTAAAAGCAGATATTTCTTTATCTATTGTAACTCCAGCGGGGAGGGGGGCAGATGCCTTCTGATAATGGCCCAGCTGTTAAAACCAGGTGTGGTAGTTTTTCTTATCTCCTTCACCTTCTGTCCATCCTCCAGGGAGATATCTTCTGCTCATGGGCCATTAAGGCTCATCAAGGACATGACTGCTTCCAACACCCTTACCAACAGTGTCAGGTCCTATCCCTGACTCTGTCAGGATTTTTCTTCCAAGATTTCTGCTTTGCTTGCTTGCTTGTGTTTGTACTGTTGCATTTGTATTTCGGTGGTTTTGTTGTTCTTGTTGTTTTATTCCTATTAAAGAACTGTTACTCCTATTCCCATATCTTTGCCTGAAAGCTCCCAATTGCAAAATTATAATAATTTAGCAGAGAGGGGGGCCACATTCTCCATTCCAAAGGAAGCTCTAGCTCTCTCTGGCAGACAACTGTCTTTCAAAATCAAGAAACTGGTTTATATTGGTGCCCTCCCAGTATAAACCTAGTAAACGTGGGGGCCCTAAGACCATACTGGGAGCCTTTAGACCCACCTTTCATGGGTAGACCTGATGTCCCCAAATCCCCATTGACTTCAAAAAGGTAGACCTGGTGCCCCTAAATCCCATACTGGGATCGAGTTTGGGTGCGTTAACACTTACCGGTTTATACTGGGAGCTGCCACCTCAGGCCACACGGGCTCAGGGGCAGCTCCCGGGGCTTACTGGTTTGTACTGGTGCCCTCCCAGTCCATGCCTGGGACCACTGGCAGGCACTGGTGGCCTGGCAGGACCCTGAGGCCGAGCTGGCCTTTGCCAGGGCCCTGCTGAGCTGAGACTTCTCCAACTTCTCGGCCTGGCACCACCAGCTGTGGCTCCTGGTGCCCACCAGGAACTGCAGGAAGGGCAAGGCTCAGATGCTGCCCCCCAAAGGGCTGAAGGAAAGTGAGAGATTCCCCCGGAAGAATTCCCAGACTTTTGGTGGAATCCTAACCCAAAATTTCTCCAGCCCCATGCTTGAAGTTGAACTTCGTTGGATTGGATAGGTAGATAAGCTGTCCCAAAAATCTCCATTGACATTAATGAGTAGACCTGGTGTCCCTAAATCCCCATTGACTTCAATGATAGACCTGATGTCCTGACAGTCATTAATGGATAGACCTGGTGTCCCCATATCACCATTTCCATTGATGGGTAGATCTGTTTTCCTGAAATCCCCATTGTTTTCAATGGGTAGACCTGGTGTCCTAAATCCCCCAATTGACTTTAATGGAGGTAGACCTGATGTCCCAAATTTCCCATTCACATCAATGGTTATTTGATTTCTTAAACTCCCTATATTAATGGATAGACCTGGTGTCCCACTGAGCCCATTGGTTTCAGTGGGTAGACCTGATGATCCCAAATCCCCTTTGTCCCTAATGGCTAGACCTGATGTCCCTAAATTGCCATTAATGCCTGCACCCAATTTTCTCAATTCCCCCCATTAATGGGTAGACCTGGTGTCTCAAAATTCCCTTAGACTTTAAGAAGGTAAATCTTGTGTCTCTAAATCTCCATTGCTTTGAATGGGTAGACCTGGTTTCCCTAAATCCTCATTACCCTTAATAGACATGGTCTCCAAAAAATCCCTTTTGATTTTCATGGGTAGACCCCATGTCCCTAAATCCCCATTGGTTTCAATGGCTAGACCTGTCCCTAAACATCATTGGTTTCAAAGGGTAGATTTGTTGTCCCTAAATCCTCATTGGATCAAGACGTTGGACTTTTTTGCCCTAAAAATCCCTATTGGTTTTAAAGGGTAGACTCTTGTCCCTAAAACTCCTTATTTGGGTTCAATGGGTAGATTGGTTAACCCCAAATCCCCATTGATTTCAACAGATAGACCTGGTGCCCCTAAAAATCCCCATTGGTTTCAATGGATAGACCTGAGCCCCCACACACCTGAGTGCCCCCATTCAGATCTCGGGGTGTCCCCTGGCTGCCCCCCTGAGATTTTGGGCTGCCCCCTTTGCCCCTCCCCAGAGCTGCAGCTGCTGCAGAACGCCGTCTTCACCGACCCCATGGACCAAAGTGCCTGGGTGTACCTGCTCTGCATCCTCTCCTGAGGTAACCTGGGGCTCCCTCCCATCCCTGGGGTCCTCCCCTGGAGTTTTGGGGTGTCCCCTGAATGTCGAGGTGTCCCCCCACAGGCCCCCTGCCGCTGAGGGTCATCTGTGTCCACATTGACTGGGAAGACATAACAGTGGCCATCATCTTCCCCCTGCCCATCAGGGTGAGTGGAGACCACTGGGAATGCCAGAAAAATCACCTGGATCCCCCCAAATCACCCTGGTACTCCCCAAAACCACCTGGATAACCCTGGGAACGCCAAAAAAATCACCCAGGGAACCCCCAAAAATCACCTGGATACACCTGGATACTCCCCCAAATCACCTGAGTACCCCAAAAAATTACCTGGGAACCCCTCAAAAGGGGGAGCTCTGGGGTTACTGGGAGCTCCATGGCATTACTGGGAGCACTGGGAAGGGTTACTGTATGGAAATGGGGGTAAACAGGACACCAGGTCTACCCATTCAAGTCAATGGGATAAATGGGACACGGCGTCTACCCAGTCAAAGCATTGGGGATTCACAACCACCAGTTTGGGCAGGGGCCCAAGAATTTTTGGGGGTACCCAGGTGTATCCAGGTGATTTGGGGGGCTACCCAGGTGATCTGGGAGGGTGATCCAGGAGATTTTGCTGGGTACTCAGGTGTATCCAGGTGATTTTTTGGGAGTACTCAGGTGATTTTTGAGAATACCCAGATAATTTTTGGGGTACCCAGGAGTACCCAGGTGATTTTGGAAGTATCCAGCTGATTCTTGGGGGTACCAAGTGGTTTATGGGGAACCCAGGAATATCTGGGGGGAGATCCAGATGTTTTGAGGGGTACCCACACACTTTTTGGGGTGATCCAGGTGATTTTTGGGGGTATCCAGGTGATTTTTGGGGTTCTTAGGTGATTTTTGAGGGTACCGAGGCAATTTATAGGGTACCCAGGTGATTTTTCAGATTCCCAGGTTTCTCCAGGTGATGTCTGGGTGGTTTCCAGGTGAGTTTTTGAGGGGTACCAAGGTGATCTGGGGAAGTACCCAGGTGTACCTAAGTGATTTTTTGGGGGTACCCAGATGATTTTGGGGTTCCCAGGTGATTTGGGTGGGATCCAGAAGATTTGGGGGGTATCCAGGTGATTTTGGGGGTTCTCAGGTGTCCCCACTCACCCTGACAGGCCAGGAGAAGATGATGGCCACCTTCGCATCCTCCTGATCGATGTGAACGCAGACAACCCTCAGTGGCAGGAGGGCTGTGCGGGGACACCCCGACTTTCAGGGCGCACCCCAACATTCAGGGAGATCTGAATCATGATTTTAAAGAGTTAAGATTTTAGCCGAGGGTTACAAGAAATTTATATGGATCAGGTCTCACAGTCAGGACACATTCACACAGCATAACAACCATAAACCAGGATTTATTTATTTTATTTACCATTCCCAGTATGAGCCCAGTTCCTGCCAGTCATTCCCCATTATGATGCAGTTTGCCCCTAGCATGGTCCCAGTTGCTCCCAGTTGCTCCCAGTTTCTCCCACTTTTGTCCAGTGTGTTCCAAGCTGCCCTTAACACAGCCTCAGTAACTCCCAGTACCATCCCAGAATGAGTCCAGTATGATGCCAGTCTCTCCCAGCAGGGCCCCAGTCATTCACACTTGTGCCCAATTTCCCCCAGCAGGGTCCCAGTTTCCCCCAGCACATTCCCAGTGGCTCCAAGTCTGGTTCCAGTCACCACCTGCATGGTCTCAGACACTCCCAATATATCCCAGTTGCCCTGAACATTCTCATAGTCATTGCCAGGCACTCCCAGTAACCCCAGCATGGTTGAGTTGTCCCCAGTTTTATCCCAGTCACTGCCAGTACATCCCAGTTGTCACCAGCATACATCCTGTCATTCCCAGTTCCTTCCAGTTGTTCCCAGTGTATCCCCAGTAGGCTCTCAGCATGGGTCTGGTAGTTCCCAGTAACTCCCAGTATAGGGTCCATTAACACCCACTATAATCCCAGTATGATGCCAGTCACTCCCAGTATGATGCCAGTGGCCTCCAGTGTGATCCCAGTTTCTCCCTGTCAATTTCAGCATGACCCCAGTAGCCTCCAGTTAGATCCTCATGGCTCCCAGTCTCCCCCAGTATATCCCAGTAATTCCCAGCATACACCAAGTCATTCCCACTTCCTCGCAGTTACTTTCAGTGGGATTCCAGTTGCTCACAGCCGCTCCCAGTCAATCCCAGTAGGAGTCCAGTCACCCTCAGTGTGACCCCAGTCTCAACCAGCAGGAACCCAGCTGCTTTCACTGTGATGCCAGTATGATCCCAGTTGTTGCCAGAAAAGCTCCAATTGTTCCCAGTTCCTCCCAGTATGATCCCAGTTGTCCCTAGAATAGTCCCACTCCCTCTCAGCATGGTCACATGCACTCCCAGTTTTCCCAGCATGGTCCCAGCTGTTCCCAATGTGGTTCCAGTCTCCCCAGTATGTTTACAGACACTGCCAGTATATCCCAGTATATCCCAGTAAGGTTCTGGTTACCTCAGAATGATGTTCCCACTTACTCCCAGTTGCCTCCAGCATGATCCCAGTTTCTGGCAGTTTCCCAAAGTGTGGTCCCAGTTGCTCCCAGTACGATTCCAGTTTCCCCAGTTGTGGTCCCAGTCCCCTCAGCATGGTACCAGTCCCTTCCAGTTGATCCCAGTTGCTCCCAATGTGTCCACATTTTCCTCCCAACAGCAGCTCCCAGTAACCCCCAGTCAGGATCTGTTCACACCCATTGTAATCCCAGTGGCTCCCAGGATGAACCCAGGAGGACCCAGTGACCTCCAGTTTGGTTCCAGTCACCCCCAGTATGACCCAGTCACTTCGAGATACTCCCAGTATTATTCCAGGTATGCCCTTAGAAACTCCCTGTCACTCCCAGTTTGAGCCCAGTTGCTCCCAGTCACCTCCAGCATGGTTCCAGTCACAGCCAGCACCTTTCCAGTCATTCCCAGTCTGGTTCCAGTAGGGTCCCAGTAGGACCCCAGCACAGGAACAGCTGCTCCCATTTACCCCCACTGTGGTTTCAGTCTCTCCCAGTGTATCCCAGTTGCTCCCAGCATGTTCCCAGTCACTTTCAGTTGTCCTCAGTTGCTTCCAGCCTGATTCCAGTTGCCCACAGCCACTTCCAGTCATCCACAGTGCAGTCCCAGATGCTGCCAGTATGATCCAGTATGATCCCAGTCTCCTCCAGCATAGGCCCAGCCTCTCCCACTTTGATCCCAGTAGGATCCCAGTTGCCCCCAGGCACCTTGCAGAACCCCAGCCATGCTGTTTGCCCCCAGCCTGCCCACAGCCAGCCTGGGGCTGCTCCCGGGGCTTTTCTGTGCTCAGCATTGGCCTGGGCAAAGTGTTCTGGAGAGAGCCTGGGCAAGGAGCCTGTAGCCCCCAGGCCCTGGCCTGAGGCGTCAGCGCTGCCCCAGCAGTGCCCATGGCCTGTCCCTGCTGCAGCCCCGGCACTGCCACCCCCAGCACTGTGTCCGGCCCCGAGAGCACTCAGGCCCTACAGCAACACCAGGGCCAGCAGGGCAGCGGGGCAGGGCCACGGCAGCAGCACTGGCAACACCAAGGTCTGCTGCTGCTGCTGCTGGGCACAGCCTCTGTGCCAGCACTGATCTGACCCCAGCTCTGCACACAGACATTGCTGCTGCAGCTGCAGAGAAGGGAACCAAAGGGGCATCTCTGCAGAAAACTTGGCTGGGAGATCCTTGTGTTCCTTTAAAGCCACCAAGAGTGCAGCCCCTCATTGACACAGTCTGTGGCTACAGGGAAGGTGGAGAGAACAGAATAAGAAATGTCACAAACAGTGACATTTATTTGTAAACAAGATTTTAAAAAATATAAAACAAAGAAATTGAACCTTCAAATTAACAAACATGAAGTATCAAGCATGGCTTTTATTGCAAGTGTTTTGCAGAATTTGGCCAGCAGTTTAATGTTTCTGAAACCATCCAGTCATCAGTCTCCACACTGCAGCCTTGAGCTCCTGGTTCCTCAGGCTGTAGATGAGGGGGTTCAGGGTTTGAGGCACCACCGAGTACAGAACTGACAGGGCCAGATCCAGGGATGGGGAGGAGATGGAGGGGGGCTTCAGGTGAGCAAATGTGCTAGTGCTGATAAATAGGCAGACCACAGCCAGGTGAGGGAGGCAGGTGGAAAAGGCTTTGTGCCGTCCCTGCTCAGAAGGGATCCTCAGCACAGCCCTGAAGATCTGCACATAGGAGAAAACAATGAACACAAAACAGCCAAGTCCCAAACAGATGGAAAGCACAAGAAGCCCAAGTTCACTCAAATGGGAATTGGAGCAGGAGAGCTTAAGGATCTGAGGGATTTCACAGAAGAACTGGCCGAAGACATTGCCATGGCACAGGGGCAGGGAAAATGTATTGGCTGTGTGCATGAGAGCATTGAGAAAGGAAGTGGCCCAGGCAGCTGCTGCCATGTGGGCACAAGCTCTGCTGCCCAGGAGGGTCCCGTAGTGCAGGGGTTTGCAGATGGACACGTAGCGGTCGTAGCACATCACGGTCAAGAGATAGTACTCTGCTCCAAGGAAGAAAAAAATCAGAAAAACCTGTGCAGCACATCCTGTGTAGGAGATGTTCCTGGTGTCCCAGAGGGAATTGTGCATGGCTTTGGGGACAGTGGTGCAGATGCAGCCCAGGTCAGTGAGGGCCAGGTTGAGCAGGAAGAAGAACATGGGGCTGTGCAGGAGGTGGCCGCAGGCTACGGCGCTGATGATGAGGCCGTTGCCCAGGAGGGCAGCCAGGGAGATGCCCAGGAAGAGGCAGAAGTGCAGGAGCTGCAGCTGCCGCGTGTCTGCCAATGGCAGCAGGAGGAAGTGGCTGATGGAGCTGCTGTTGGACATTTGCTCTGGCTGGCCATGGGCACCTGTTCATGGAGAAAGGACAGGGACAAGTCAGCAGAGGCTGCTTTCAGCCAAACCTGGGACTTTCCCTGCAGACTGTCCCACTGTGACTCACCCACCCTTGTTCCTGCTCTGGGAAAACCTTCCCCCAGGTCCCTGCCTGAGCTCCAGTTGTGCTGTCTGAGTGTGCCAGGAACAGCCAGGCCTGTGTGGGGGGCCCTTGAGGAGCCATCCATGCCCTGCTGCCCTGGGTTTGTGGCCATGTGGCAGAGGGACAAGGCTGGATATTCAATTTTTATCAGGGGATTCACTCCTAATGCAGATAGGCTTGGTAGCATCTGCACTCCCACTTCTAAAGGACATGGAGAGCAGGAAGGAATTTTAGCCATTATTTTCCTGCCCATACATAATTCCTGGCTCTCTGAGGTCAGAAATTCCCAGCATTCCTGCTGCACTCAGAGTTTTCCACTGAGAGATGAGAGGCAAAGGATTCCCTGTGGCTTAGGGCACAGTAAGGGGCTGGATGGGCTTGTTCCCAACTGCCCTGGGGTTGCAGCTTTGGCTGCAATCAGAGCACAGTCACACTCCCCTGTCACCCTGGGATACACCAGACCCTGCCCAGAGCAGAGGGATCCCTGAATGTCTCACCCTCTCCAAAGAGCTCTGGGCAAGGTCTCAGCACCCCCTTCTGCCAAGGACACTCCCGGCTCCCTTGGCAAACCCAGCAGCATTTGCTCAGCTCTGGCATCTCTGCACTTCCCCGGGGCACATTCAGGGAACTCCCAGGGGCTCTGGCACAGATTTGCAGCCAGGAGGGCAGCTCAAAGCTGGGAAGGACACAGCAAGGAGATCCCTGGGTGTGCCCATGATGGGATCTCAGGGAGGGGGCTCAGCTCATTCCCCTTTCCCATGGACTGCTTTGCCCACAGCCCCACAGGTCCCAGGGAAGCTTGGACACCCCATTGCCATGGCCACAGGTGCCTGGCAGGAATGCCAAGGGCAGTGCCTGACTCAGCTGCTGCAAAGGCCAGAGCGTCCCTGAGAGCACCAGATGACAGGGACAGGATCAGGGCAGTGCAGCAACAAGAGCAGATGTGGTGGTGCTGTGCCTGGGAGGGCAGGGCAGAGACAGCTGGCAGAGAGTCTCTGTAAATGTTGAAACATTACTTTGATGATCCTGTGGGTTCTTTTCAACTCAGAATGTTCTGTGATTCTGTGATTAGAAATCCTGTTCTGCTTCTCTCATCCTCCTGTTGCCTATCATCAAAAAAGAAAAAAATTCTTTTTAAAGTGTTAGAACAGTAAGTTGTGAACCTGACTTTTATTGGAAGCTTCCAGGTGTCCCAGAAAGGATGGGGCATATGCAGCCCCTGATTTAAACAATTTTTTAAGGTTGCTTAATTAGGATATTTACCAGGAATATGCAATAGGAAATTTAGTTGCCCCAGTTATACACACCTGTGTCAAGGCATTCGAGCAGGTCCAAGGGCTTCTTTGCTCCCCTTTTTTTTTTGACAGCTCACACTCTGGTGAAAAACCAAAATGTTCTTTTTGTAGGTCCTCTTCCTGATAATAAGACTATACAGTATTTCAGGAATGTATTTAGAAGGTCTGCCAGTTGTTCTAAAGTCTATGAGAAAGGGTGAGAGACATATCAGAGTTAATTAGAGAGTATAGTTATATAGTACGTAATAGTAGTTGAATAGAGGTAATTAAGGATTATAGTTTTAGAACTATATAATAGGAGTTAACAGAGCTACAAATATATGAAAAATGTATAAAGAATAAAAATCTTTTTGTCTTCACCCCAACTTTTCCATCCTTCTCCAAGCAGAAAAATGAAAACACTCTCAGGAAAGCTCCTGCTCTTTACAGCAATGCCAGACTTACCTGCTTTTGGCAAGTGTCCTCCGCAGCTGTGCCCAGGCTGGTGTGGAGCTGGGAGCAGCCCTGCCCCACACAGCCCCTCTCAGCAGCAGCAGCAGCAGCAGCAGCAGCAGCAGCAGCAGCAGCAGCAGCAGCTGCCCTGCTCAGGGTGGCTCCTTCCCCCCACAGCTTCTCCCCAGCTCTGGCAGCAGCTCCCCGGGCCGGCTGAGAGCTGTCCCTGGCAGGCAGCAGAGTCCCTGGGCCAGCACAGCGCTCTGGGCTGCAGGACCCTGCTCTGCACCACAGCCCTGGGCACCCCTGGCTGCTCTACACAAGAGATCATCAGAGAATGTACTCACACAGTCTGGAGGCTTTGGGATGTTGCAGCTTGAGGAGATCACTGCAGGAGCTGCAGCTGCATTGTCCTGCAGCCAGAGGTTCCTGTGCCAAGGGCTGGCAGTGATTCTCCCCCAGTCCCTTCTCAGCTCCTTCCCAGTCCTGAGTGATTGAAGCTCTCTGTGCCTCTGTGCTGTGCCTGGGGTGGCTGCAGGCAGTGCCCCAGCCCTGCTGGGCTGGCAGAAAAGCTGCTCATTCAGAGAAATGTGTTTTTAAGCTCTTCTTGGTTACCAGGATCTCCCTCTGGATGATGAGCTCAGCCCAGCTCATCAGCACAGACACAGCACAAGGACTTTAATGACCCTCTCAGGGCTTTGTGCTGAGGCCCTGAACATCAGTCCCTGAGAGGGAGCTGAAGAAACCTCTCCAGAACTCCAAGGCAGAAGCCAACTCCAAAGTTTCTGGAAGTTTTAATGGGTCCCAGGGAGGGACACGACACAGAAAGTGTCCCCAGGCCCCAGGCAGAGAACAGAACTGCAGGCAGTGATGACAGGTGGGGACAAAGAGAAGCCAAGTCTGGGTGCCCTGGGCCACAGCAGCCTCTGTGCCACCAAGGACACTGAGGAGACCCCTTGTCCTGAGGCCCTGGGGCCTCCTGGCACAGCCCCAGCAAGGCTGGGCACTGTCAGCCCCTTGTGCTGCCCTCAGCATCCCCCTCCCATGCCAGTGGCCTCCAGGATGTGCTGGAAGGAGTCCCTGGGGAAGGAGCCTTGGTCAGCAATGGCCCTGGGGGGCTCCTTCCTGCTGCCAGGGACTGCAGGTTTTTCCAAGGCCTTTGGGTTTGGCTTTTGCCTTGGAGTCTCTGAGAGGTTTGTGCAATCCTGGCCTCCAATTCTCTGCTTTAATGAGTCCCTTGAGAGGCTTTGTCAGTAACAACACTCAGTGGGGCTCATTTATACTTCAGAGTACTCAAAGTTTATCACAGAACTTTTTTTGAATCTGAGTCTTAGAGTTTTGTTAAATCATCTTTCTATTATCTGCTTTAATGAGTCCCTGGAGATTTTTAGCCAGTAACAACACTCAGTAGGACTCATTAATGCTTCAGGGTACTCAGGGATAATTTAAGTACTTCTTTTTGCCGCTAAGTCTATGAGAAGTTTCTGTGCAATCCTGGCCTCCAATTATCTGCTTTAATTAGTCCCTTGAGAGCTTTGCACTGACACACAGTCGTGCTCAATAATACTTTGAGATACTCAAGATGTTTAAGGTACTTTGGATTTTCCTTCCCACACTGAGTCTCTGAAAAGGTTTTTGTGCAATCCTGGCCTCCAGTTCTCTCCTCCAAGGACTCTGTGAGGAGCCTGTGTTGGGCATGGACCTCAGTGAAACCCATGAATGCTTTGAGACACTTTGGGTTTTTCTTTGACTTGGACTCCTGGCAAGGTTTGTGCAATCTCCTCTCAGGCCCTGAGCTTCCAGGGCTCAGCACCAAATGCACCACGGGGCTCATTAGGTTTAAGCAAGTCCTGACAAACCATGGCTGTGCCTTGATTTCCCTCTGCTATGGTGCAGTTCTTTAGGAAATTTTCTGCTGCAGTTATTGAGAAATATTTCAAGGAGTATTTGGAAATATGTATTCCTATTTTAAAGGCTTTATTTTATTACTTTTCTTATAACACAAGAGGTGAGTGTAGCATTCAGTGATTGATATTGACCCAGGGTCTCTCCTCAGGAGACCTGGCCTGCTCAGAGAAGCTGTGCCTTGAGGTCTGACCCAGTGTGGACAACCTTGCTCCACATTCCCCAACCCCATCCTGTCTCTCCTCACTCACCAGGGTTTTGCTTTGCTTGGAGAACTGGCTGCACACACCCAAAGAGGGGTTTTCTTCTTTTGTTTTTGAAGCAACCTAAACCTCCTGAATTTCCCTATTGAAAACAGACACACTCCCCAAGTGTGTGCTAAGCCCAAGGTGCCACCAAGACCACTGCAGCCCTACCCTGGGCCAGGAGTGAGGTTGGATCATCATCCCAGCCTGCACTGGGCCATTGCAAGGGGCTGTGGCCATGGACGCTGCACTGACCTCACTACTGGGTTTGGGTGCCACGGTGTTCAGGGTTAGATTTGTTTCTTTTTTACTTACAGAATTTTTTCCAATTCACTGCTAGCAAACTCACTTCTGGGTACTTGTGGGTACTTGAGCAGAACAAAGGGGCCAAAGGAGAGGATTTGCAGCACCTGGCTACACTTCTTTGGGTCTCTGGGAGTTTCTCTCAGAGGGGGGAGATCACACGAGTTTGGGTGGGCAGAAAAAGGACAGGGCTGGGGGCAGCTCTGCTGTCTCTTGCTCTTGGCATCAGAGAGAGGACGGCCAGGCTGCTGCTTGCTGCGGGACGAGTTCACTGTCACCACCAAGTCTGGTCCTGGGAAATCTACCACCATCTGCCTGTGTGCCCAGGAATTCTGAGCTCGCCTCCCCCTGCCCTGCTGGAGCTGGGCCGGCCCTGTCCCGCTGCTGCCGCCTCTTTGGAACTGCTTTGAGGCTTTTGGTTTCGCTGTACCCCTGCCCTGCCCTGCCCTGCCCTGCCCTGCCCTGCCCTGCCCTGCCCTGCCCTGCCTGCCGGGACATCCCTGCCATTCCAGCTACCACCCACGGAGCTTCTGATATATCCCATCCACCAGCCCAGGATTTTCCGCCCTTCCAGCTTAGTGCTCTCATGAGATGGAGGACATTTATGAATATAAAAAGACAAGATTTTAATAGCAGTTTCTGGTGATTTTGTAAAAGTAAAGAAACCGCTTGTACTGAGAACACATAGAAGATGAGCTATTAGGCTTGGTTTTTAGGTAGTTACTATATAGAAATTATATAGGTAAGATGTATAATGTTTAACCTCAGCAAAGTGGGACCGAGGTATTTGTCAAAAATCAGTAAAGCAGAACTTTGCAGCTTTAATCAAGCTAAATCAAGCTCCTCATCTTTGGCAAGAGAAAAGTGACCTCAAAAATAGCCAAACCTTCACTGCGCCCTCCCAGAAGCAAAGATCAACCTGAGGAAGACGTTGTCCTTCCTCCCAACACCCCAACTCACAGACACCAAGAGGCGGGACAGATAATTAGAATACAAAGTGAGAGAAGGCGAGGAATGGGCGGGTGAGGAGGTGTAGGCTGTGGGATCAATGTGTATTTAAACCTGGACCTTGTCTTGACCAGGTATGCACGGTTTGGAGGAGATATCCCCCCGTGTGTCCCAGCTGGAAATAAAACATATCTGCTTTACCATTTCTAATTGTAAAGTCCTTACTCTACGCTTCACTCAGAGTCCTGCAGGGGCACCGAGATCAGGCTGCCCTGGGCTTTGTGAAGCAAAGCCCCTCGAGGTTCCTGGTTCTGTTTTGTTGTTAATGCTGGAGTTGTTCTTTTTTGTTTGCCTTGTCATATATGCTAGTAAAGAACTATTGTTCCTATCCCCATATCTCTGCCTGAGAGCCCTTTAATTTTCTAAATTATAATAATTTGGGGGGAGGGGTTTGAATTCTCCATTCCAAGGGAGGCCTGCCCCTCCCTAGCAGATCCCTGTCTTTCCAACCAAGACAGATTGTCATCCAATGGGAGGCTTGAGTGCCCTGAGAAAAGAAGGGTGAAAAAAGAATATTGGTTCTTGAGTAACCTAATATATTATTTTGTGTGTACTGGATATAGAAACCTCATTAGGTAACACCATGTGGTCTAGCTTATCCTGGTTTGGGTAGCACGTTTTTGTGGCTGTATTTCTCCCATTTGCAGGCCCTTATCTAAACATGGGCCCTATAACTGAGGCTACTGTGGTTGTTACCCAGTTTATTTTATGGGTTGATAAGGTGAGGAATTCATGGATTTTTAACTTCCTCTGGAAGGCGGGCACATGGATACACGGCTATCACACACTAAGTGTATGGTATTGGGGTTACTTTAAGAATGGCACTTTCTGTGAGGAAATGACAGTGGGGGAAGTTTTCTCCCAGCCCTTCAACCACTTCTTTGTATTACCTACCCCACCAGCTTTTGAAGGGTTTAAATTTCCTCTAGATACTAACCAAGTCTTGCTGATAGTCCTAGTCTATTTAGCTTTCAGAGATAAGGTGAGGTCGACTTGGATCACCACACAGACACCTACCCCAGGGACTGGGGATTCTGTCATGGAGCCTGACACTGCCCCACAGAACAGGGATGCTGCCCCACCACCTGACCCTGTCTCACAGCCCACCTCAGAAATGAACCACCCGGATTGGGTGGGGGTTCTGGTGAAGGAGATAGGCCAGAATTTAAAGGAGCACATTTCCCCAGTGGTGGCCTCATTAGCCCCAGCTGGTGGGAAACCCTCCCCCTGCCTGAAAAGGGAGACTCTGATGGTGCAGCAGTGGAACCCACAGAGGTTACAACCATCCAAGTTGTGGCTGAATCACATCCAGGAGCAGTCTCCCATATGGAAACGAAAGAAGTCTAAGATGAAATCAGAGCACCTAGGTAATAAGGATAAGAATGGAGGGCCCTCACAACCTTCAGGAGAGCAAGAGGCTGAGATCATCACCGAGTCCCTGATGTATGCAAGTCTCCATAGTCTGCAAAAAGATATTCCACAATGGGGACGTGAGGCTTACAGAGCCTGGTTACTTTGGGTCTGGGACCTTAAGGGTTTAGGTTTTCAGCTGGATAGTGGTGAGGCAAGGAATTTGGGACCCTTGACCCAGGACTCAGAGGTGAATCAGGTATTCATAAGGAAGCCAGGGCCCCTTTCCCTCTGGGAGTGGCTTTTAATGAGTGTAAGGGAAAGGATTATCCACAGAGACAGAATGCAGGAGCCCCATCATAAAATGTGCTGGAAGATGCTTGAGGGAATCCAAAACCTGAGAGAAGTGGCGGTACTGGAGGTACTCTTTGGGAGGGGTGGACAGCATGATAATGACCCTGACAACATCAGGTGAACAGAGCAGATGCTGTGGAATCTGGCAACTCTAGGGCCGTCTCAATATGCCACCTTCATTGCAACAATTAATGCTGGAGACAACAGAGAGACAGTGGGTTCTGTAGCCACCAAGCTTAGGAATTTTGACAGTATGATTAATGGCCCAATGCAGGCTCAGGTCTGTGCTGTGATTAAGGAACTCAAAGAGGAAATGAGGGAGATGAGGGAGGAGATGAGGAGGAACAGTTCCCATATGGCACCAGTGAGAGTTACAGCCTCCAGAGTCAGAGCCCAACGCCCTCCAGCTAGAGAGAGAGGGTACACCCCAAGGGCTGACCTGTGGTTCTTTCTTCCATGGGGAAGACATGGGAAGGTGGGATGGAAAACCCACTTCTGCCCTGGCAGCACGAGTGCGTGAGCTCAAGGAGAGAAACACTAACCGAGGGGGTCCCACTAAAATGAAAGTAGCCTCAGCCTCCCATGACCGAGCCACCAGGTATTATAGAAGTGAAGATGATATGTCAGATCCCCTTGAAGGAACCTCTACTGTGTATGCCCAGGAAGGGAATAATAACCAGTGCTAGAGGGGCCCTGCCTCTAGCCAGGAAGAGGCACGGGAAAACCGAGTCTTTTGGACTGTGTGGATTCGATGGCCTGGCACATCAGAGCCACAGAAATATGAAGCTTTGGTAGATACTGGTGCGCAGTGTACCCTGATGCCATTGGTACATGTGGGGGCAGAACCCATTTCCGTTGCTGGAGTGACAGGGGGATAACAGCAACTGACTCTGGTGGAAGCCGAGGTGAGCCTGACCAGGAAGGAGTGGCAGAAACATCTGATTGCAACCGGTCCAGAGGCCCCGTGTATTCTGGGCATAGACTTCCTCAGGAATGGGTATTACAAAGACCCTAAGGGGCTCAGGTGGGCTTTTGGGATAGCTGCTGTGGAGGCAGAGGGCATTAAGAAATTGAACAGCTTGCCTGGACTGTCAGAGAACCCATCTGCAGTAGGACACCTGAAGGTAGAAGAACAACGAGTACCAGTTGCCACCTCGACGGTGCACCGCCGGCAGTATCGGACCAATCGAGATGCCGTGATCCCCATCCACAAGATGATCCGGGAGCTGGAGAGCCAAGGGGTGGTCAGCAAAACCCACTCACCCTTCAACAGCCCCATCTGGCCTGTGTGCAAGTCTGATGGAGAATGGAGACTGACTGTGGACTATCGTGCATTGAATGAAGTGACACCACCGCTGAGCGCTGCTGTGCCGGACATGCTGGAACTCCAGTACGAGCTGGAGTCCAAGGCAGCGAGGTGGTACGCCACTACTGACATTGCTAATGCATTTTTCTCCATTCCCCTGGCTGCAGAGTGCCGGCCTCAGTTTGCGTTCACATGGAGGGGCGTGCAGTAAACCTGGAACCGACTGCCCCAGGGGTGGAAGCACAGCCCCACCATCTGCCATGGACTGATCCAGGCTGCACTGGAAAAGAGAGAGGCTCCAGAACATCTGCAGTATATTGATGACATCATTGTGTGGGGGAACACGGCAATGGAAGTGTTTGAGAAAGGGGAGAAGATCATCCAGATTCTCCTGGAAGCTGGCTTTGCCATCAAGAAGAGCAAGGTCAAGGGACCTGCCCGAGAGATCCAGTTCTTAGGGGTAAAGTGGCAAGATGGACGTCGCCAGATACCCACAGAGGTAATCAACAAGATCACCGCAATGTCTCCACCGACCAGCAAGAAGGAAACACAAGCTTTCCTAGGCGCCATAGGCTTTTGGAGAATGCACATTCCTGAGTACAGCCAGATTGTGAGCCCTCTCTACCTGGTTACCCGCAAGAAGAATGATTTCCTCTGGGGCCCTGAACAGCAGCAAGCCTTTGCCCAGATCAAGCAGGAGATTGCTCATGCAGTAGCCCTTGGCCCAGTGAGGACGGGACCAGAGGTAAAGAATGTGCTCTACTCAGCAGCCGGGAACAATGGCCTGTCCTGGAGCCTATGGCAGAAGGTGCCGGGTGAGACTCGAAGCCGACCACTGAGATTCTAGAGCCGAAGCTAAAGACAGTCTGAAGCCAACTACACTCCCACGGAGAAGGAAATCTTGGCTGCCTATGAAGGAGTTCAAGCCGCCTCGGAGGTGATTGGTACAGAGGCGCAACTCCTCCTGGCACCCCGACTGCCTGTGTTGGGGTGGATGTTCAAAGGAAAGGTTCCCTCTACCCACCATGCCACCGACGCCACATGGAGCAAATGGATTGCCCTCATCACACAGCGCGCCCGTATTGGAAACCCAAACCGCCCTGGGATTTTGGAAGTTATTACCAACTGGCCGGAAGGTGAAAGCTTTGGTCTCATGGATGAAGAGGAGCAGGAACAAGTGACACGGGCTGAAGAAGCACCACCGTACAACCAACTGCCAGTGGAAGAGACACAGTACGCTCTTTTCACTGATGGTTCCTGTCGCATTGTAGGCATGAACCGGAAATGGAAGGCAGCTGTATGGAGCCCCACACGACAGGTTGCACAAGCCACTGAAGGAGAAGGTGGATCTAATCAACTTGCTGAACTCAAAGCCATTCAGTTAGCCCTGGACATTGCTGAAAGAGAGAAGTGGCCAAAGCTCTACCTCTACACTGAATCGTGGATGGTGGCCAATGCTCTGTAAGGTTGGCTAGAAAAGTAGAAAAAAGCCAACTGGCAGCATCAGAGAAAACCAATCTGAGCTGCTGATGAGTGGAAGGACATTGCCACTCGGGTAGAGAAGCTACCTGTGAAAGTCCGCCATGTAGATGCCCATGTCCCCAAGAGCAGAGCTAATAAAGAGCACCGAAACAATGAGCAAGTAGATCAGGCTGCCAAGATAGAAGTATCAAAGATAGACTTAGACTGGGAACACGAGGAAGAGCTGTTCCTAGCTCAATAGGCCCATGATGCTTCAAGACATCAAGGCAGAGATGCCACCTATAAGTGGGCACGAGACCGAGGGGTGGATCTAACCATGGACAGTATCTCCCAGGTTATCCATGACTGTGAGACAATTGCTGCCATCAAACAGGCCAAGCGGGTAAAGCCCCTATGGAATAGGGGACAGTAGCCTAAATATAAGTATGGAGAAGCCTGGCAGATTGACTACATCACCCTTCCCCAGACCCGCCAAGGCAAGCGCTATGTGCTCAAAATGGTAGAAGCCACCACTGGATGGCTGGAGACCTACCCTGTGCCCCATGCAACTGCCCGGAATACCATCCTAGGCCTTGAAAAACAAGTTCTTTGGAGACATGGCACCCCTGAGAGAATTGAGTCGGACAATGGGACCCATTTCAAGAACAGCCTTGTAAACACCTGGGCTAGAGAACATGGCATCGAATGGATATATCACGTCCCTTATCATGCACCAGCTGCCGGGAAAGTTGAACGATGCAATGGCCTGCTTAAAACCACCTTGAAGGCACTGGGTGGGGGGTCTTTCAAGAACTGGGAGATTAATTTAGCAAAGGCCACATGGTTAGTGAACACCAGAGGTTCCACCAACCGAGCAGGCCCTGCCCAGTCTGAGCCCCTGAGAACAATGGATGGGGATAAGGTTCCAGTGGTACACATGAGAGGTATGCTGGGAAAAACTGTTTGGGTTAATTCTGCCTCCAGCAAAGACAATCCCATCCGTGGGGTTGTCTTCGCTCAGGGACCAGGTTGCACTTGGTGGGTAATGCAAAAAGATGGACAGGCCCGATGCATACCTCAAGGAGACCTTGTTTTAGGGTGAACTACCCATGCCACTGTATTCGTACCCATATCTGCATGTATATATGTATATAATTAAGGTAGTGCATGTATGTATATAGTTTAGAAGTTTTAATTCAAATGTAATATGTTAGTATGGAAAAAATTCGGGGTGGATTAATGTTGGGGGTTAGACTTGTTTATCTTTTTCACCTATAGAATTTTTTCCCAAGGGTTGCAAGGCAACTGATGGCCGGGTACTTATGAGTACTCAGGTGAAAACAAAGCATAGAAGCTGGCACTTGGCTACACCCTTTGTCTCCGGGAGTTTCCCCCAAGGGGTCGGGGGGGAGAGAAAGACGGGGGCTGGGGGGGGCCGCTTCACTTTTGGTGTGGTCTGTGTCAGGAGCAGACGGGGGCTGCCGCTGCCGTTGCTACATGAGTTTCTCGCTGGCACCACCGGGATCTGATCCTGGAGAGAGAGAGCTGCCATCATCTGCTCGTGTGCCCAGATCCGGATTCCTCTTTTTGCTGCCCTGCTGGAGCTGTCTTGGCCCTGTCCCACTGCCTCGGCGCTGTTTTGGAGCTGCACTGCACCGCGGGCCCACGCTGGCCTCCCTGCCAGACATCTCTGCCCTCCAGTGACCACCGACTGAGCTCCGAACTTCATCCGATCCACCAGCCGGGATACCCCACCGTTCCAACTTGGTACCTTTTTTTTTGGAGTCCCCCAGAGACCAGACTGCCCCGGGTTTTGTGGGACCAAGCTCCGTCAAGGTCCCAGGTTCTGTTTTCGCTATTAATTGCCTTAGTTGTTGTTGTTTGTTTGCCCTGTTATACCTATTAGTAAAGAACTGTTATTCCTATTCCCATATCTCTGCCTGAGAGCCGTTTTAATTTTCTAAATTATAATAATTTGAGGGAAGGGGATTTGAATTATCCATTCCAAGAGAGGCCCTGCCTCTCTTTAGCAGAAACCTGTCTTCTTTCAAAACCAAGACAGGCTTGGACAGGAGCACTCTGTGCTGGGTTAGGAACTGGCTGCATGGCCGGGCCCAGAGAGTGCTAGGGAATGGTGCTGCATCCAGCTGGCAGCCAGGCACCAGTGGTGTTCCTCAGGGCTCTCTGCTGGGGCCAGCTCTGTTCAATATTTTTATTGATGACATGGATGAGGGGATTGAGTCTTTCATGAGTAAATCTGCAGATGACACTAATCTGAAGCATGTGTTGATCTATGGAAGGTAGGAGGCCTCTGCAGCGAGACCTGGAATGGTTGGATGGATAGGCAGAGTCCAATAAGATGAAGTTAAATAAGTCCAAGTGCCAAGTCCTGCATTTTGGCCACAATAACTCCTTTCAACGTTATAGGCTGTGGACAGAGCGGCTGGACAGTGCCCAGGCAGAAAGGGACCAGGGGAGACTGGTGACAGCTGACTGGACATGAGGCAGCAGTGTTCCCTGGTGGCCAATAAGGCCAATGGCCCCTGGCCTGGATCAGGAATGGTGTGGCCAGCAGGAGCAGGGAGGTCATTCTTCCCCTGTTCTCTGCACTGGTAAGGCCACACCTGGAGTATTGTGTCCAGCCCTGGGCCCCTCAGTTTAGGAAGGACGTTGAGACACTTGAGCGCATCCAGAGGAGGCAACGAGGCTGAGTCAGGGGCTTGGAACACAAGCCCTGTGAGGAATGGCTGAGGGAGCTGGGGTTGTTCATCCTGGAGAAAAGGAGACTCAGGAGTGGCCTTATCATTCTACAACTGCCTGAAAGGTGATTGTTGTCAGGTGGGGTTGGTCTCTTTCTCCAGGCAGCAACTGACAGAACAAGAGGACACAGTCTCAAGCTGTACCAAAGAAATATATAGGTTGAATATTAGGAAATGTTTTTTCATGGAAAGAGTGATAAAGTACTGGAATCACCATCCCTGGATGTCTTTGAAAAAAAACTGGATGTGGCACTCAGTGCCATAGTCTAGTTGAGGTCTAAGGGCTTGGGTTGGACTCAATGATCTTGGACATCTCTTCCAACATGGTGATTCTGTGGTTCTGTGACACCACAGGGGTTGCAGCCCCAGAGTTCCCTCCCTGGAGATGCTCCAAGGAAAGCGTCCAGAGCTGCGTCCCCTCAACAGAACTGACTGGCCGCTGACCAGCCCAGCCTGGGCTGATGTGGATTCCTCTGCAGGCAGCTCAGGGAAGGTCCCCTTGGCCACCTCCACAATGTCACAGACAAGGGTCAAATGCAGTTACAGAGCTCTACCCAGAGCTTCCAGGGGGAGTTAATTAAAAAACAAAAACAACAAAAAACTAAAACCATACCAAAACAAAAAACCATCACCCAAACAAAGAGAAAAAAAACCAAATAAAAATCCCCCAAAACCAAAACCAAACCAAAAACCAAAAAACCAAACTAAAAGAAAAAAAAACCTAAACAAAAAACACCAAACAAGAAAAAGAGAACCTCTCCCTAGCAGAGCTGTTCCATCCTTCAGATCTCACATTTGAGGCTGCAAGAAATCAGGATTCATTGGGCACATTTGTGGGAAAAGCAGGTTTAGGACAGGCTTTCAGCAGAACTGTTCTCAGCTGAGCAAAAAGGGCCCCTTGGGCAGCTGCAGACCCTCAGCCCACAGGGGAGAAAAGGGCTCTGAATTCCCCTCCCTTGACACGTACACCCTGCTCCCTGACTGCTTCACACACAGGATACTTCTGGAGGACTTGGAATGGTGAGAGACAGCTCTGATATCTCCATGTTCAGTGTCCTAAAGCTGCCTGGGAGAAGAAATTTAGGGTTAGCTCCACTGGCACAATCCCCCCTGGTCCACAGCACAGCACCAGGAAGATCTTTGCCTGCTGAGGCTTTGCTGCAGCCAAGGAAATGTCCTGGCTCAGGGTCACCTTTCCTTCTCAGCCAGACCTCCAAGTGCCCCAGCAGCAGCAGCAGAGAATGGCAGCACTGCAACAGGCTGGCACAGGTGGAGAGATTTCCCCTTCGAGAGAGGCTGAATTGCAGTTTTTGCATTCAGGCAGCTCCAGATCCCTCAGCTTTGGTTGCACAGCAGCTGGAAATGCAAGTGCAGGAGAGCCTCCCTGCCTCAAAGCGAGCCGTGTGCCAGGGACTGGCTGCGGGTGGGTTTTCAAAGTGCCTCCAGGGCAGCAGCTTTTTTTCCCAATCCGGGGGCATTACCGCGGGGTTGGGGACCCTGGGAAGGCGCCTGAGGACAGGGTGGAAGTGTTTGGTTTGTGGTTTTGTTTTTGGATTATTTTTTTTGTGGTGGGGTGATGGCTGGTTGGGATGTTAGTGCTTTTTGGGGAGATGGGGGAATGCTTTTTTGTGAGATGCCCCCAGCGGTTTGAACCCCCCGGGTGCAGGGAGCGCTGGCGCAGCCCCGGCACGGGCAGGGCGGCCCCGGGTGGGCTGTTGGAGCCAGGAGCGGCCCAGGCCGGCTGTGGCCCTGCGGGACCTGGCAGGGCTGGGCCGGGCAAAGGCTGAGGGAGAGAAGGGGAAGCCTTGGCACAGAGGCCCCGGGCTCCCCGTGCCCCCCTGGCCACTCAGCCGGGCTCGGGGGCCACCTGGCTCAGAGCCAGCCCCGGCTGTGGGGGTCCCCGGGGGGCCCTGGGGAGGGGGCGGCAGGGCTGACGGAGCTCTGTGCCCGGGGCTGGGCGCGGCTGCCCAGGGAGCGGAGGATGCAGGGTCCCCCCATGCTGGGGCTTGGTCTGCCCGGCTCAGGGGCTGCATTGTCAGCCCAGAGGCACGTGGGGATGGCCCGGTACCAGCAGGGCTGGGAGGGAAACCTGGGAATGGGGGGAGCAGAAATGGGCAGGACCCGAGCTGGGGCTATTCCAGAAGCCTGCACATGTTTGGAACATGGAGGACCCATGGATATCCCAGGACCCTGACACAGGGACCCCAGACAGGGCTGACCCCTGAGACACCTGTGATACCAAAGTGGTGAGCCCAGAGAAGGGGAACCTCCTGGATTCCCAGAAGCCACAGCAGCTCAGAGAAGGGGAACACCAATAGAAACTTTATCTGCAGCAAACCAGAGAGAGGTGAACCTCCAAGACCCCAAAATGGAGAGACCAGAGAGGGGAAACTCATGAATTGGGTGTTTCTGCTGAATCTTGGTCATTCTTGTATTTTGGAGGAATGAATCTTGGTGTTTTGGGAGGTTTATATGGCTAACAGATGCCCAGTGACTTCTAGAGATGGACTTGGGCAGGAGGAACCCCCTAACCCAATGTGCTCATACATTGTATTTTTCTGAAAACCAGGATTACTCATTTCCAAACTTTGGCTGGACGGAGAAGGCGACTGCAAGGAAGAGGAAGATTCCCAGGGACAGCCAGGCAGGTGAGGAGGAAGTCACTGCCCCTTTTCCCCTCTCTTCTGCTCCATCTCCCAGCCCAGCATGGCCCCTGGCTGCAGGACAACCCCACTGCTGATGCTGTCCTACCAGGGATTCCCTGGAGGGATCTCCTTGTCCTTCCCTCTGGCACAGAGGAAATTCCATCCTCTCCTTGTCCTTCCTCCCCCAGACAAGGAGCTGAAGATGGAGACCACGGAAAACAAATCCCAAAAGCAGAACCCCATAAAAGAGGCTGTTTTGAGTGGCTCCATGGCACAGGAATCAAACAGGGAGGAAAAGCTCAAGAGATCCCACAGAAGGAGGGGCTCCAAACCCATCCCAGGGAGCTCAGAGGAGGAAAGACCCACCCTGTGCCAGGAAAATGGAGAGAGCTTTAGCCAGGGCCCTGAGCTGGTGGCCCATGAGCAGCGTCATGACAAGGTGCAGTCCTATGAGTGCTTGGAGTGTGGGAAGAGCTTTAGTAGCAGCTCCCACCTGACCCGCCACCAGAGGATCCACACTGGGGAATGGCCCAACGTGTGTGGGGAATGTGGGCAGGGCTGCACAGACAGCTCCAACCTGATCCGCCACCTCAGGACCCACACTGGGGAGAGACCCTATGAGTGTGGGGAATGTGGGATGAGCTTCAGCAAAAGCTCCAACCTGACTGTCCACCAGAGGACCCACACTGGGGAGAGGCCCTATGAGTGTGGGGAATGTGGGAAGAGCTTCAGCCAGCGCTCCCACTTGATTCGCCACGAGAACATCCATGCTGGGGAAAGGCCATACCAGTGTGGGGAATGTGGGAAGGGCTTCAACCAGAAGTCCAAACTGATCATCCACGAGATGATCCACACTGGGGAGAGGCCCTATGGATGTCCCCAGTGTGGGAAGGGGTTTCTGACCAGCTCCAGTCTCCTCCTGCATGAGCGCATTCACACAGAGGAGAGGCCCTTCCACTGCCCTGACTGCGGGAAGGGCTTCAAACACAACTCCACCCTTACAACCCACCGACGCATCCACACTGGGGAGAGGCCCTACGAGTGTCCCCAGTGTGGGAAGAGCTTCACTTACAGCTCTCACTGTACCCGACACCAACGGACGCACAAGTAAGGGATATCCTGCAAGTGCCCCTACTGTGGGAACAGCTTCCTGTGTGTCTCCAAGTTCTCCCCTTATCAAAGTACCCACATTGGGAAGAGCCCTGCCGACCCACAGTTTGCTGTGATTCATTCTGGGAGGAAACCTGTCCCTTTCCCTGCCCCTGGCAATGATGTGAGGTGGGATTGAAGAATGTGAGGGTCTGGCCATGGCCCCATCATTGTATTTGATCCCATCTCAGGTCATTGCCAGGGGCAGGAAAGGGAATCTCTCTCTCCCCATGAGAAGGGTGTCCTTTCCAGGCAGGAGGAATAACATGGCCTAGAAGAGGCAGTGGTTCTGGTTTAATTTTTCACTTTATATCTCATGTATTATCCCTTCTGTTCCTATGTTGGTTTTACTTGTTATAATATTATATAATTTCTATAATATTTTATTTCTTTAATATTGTTATATTCCTTAATATAATTTCTGTTCCTATTTGTTGCTTATCTTGTTGCTGTTCCCAATAAATTGTTATTATCCCACCCTGGGATCTTTGCCTTTTGTACTTTCAATAGGAGGCTGGAGGGAAGCGAGTGGAAGCAGAAAGGTTTTAGAGGAAGCATGAAATTGGGGAATCCCATTCCCAAACCCCAGCCCATGGAAACCGAGAATCCCAGCTGGTGCCAGCCCTGGCTGCCCTGGAACAGCCTTGGGAGTGGGTCCCTGGCTGGGGCTGTGGGAACCTCTTCCCTCTGGTGCCCAGGGACAGGACTGGAGGGAAGGGCTGGAGCTGACCATAGCAACAGGGGGCTGGTGATGTTTGCCTGCTAAGGAACCAAATTGTCACTGGTCATCAGAGGGATTCCATGGGGACAGTCCGAGAGTCTTCCGGCGGTTCAAGACCTGGAATGTCACAGAAGGAGACAGGGGCTCCATGGAGCCGTCCCAGGGCTTAATGGGGATGCTAAAGAGCCCTGTGCTCTGAGGCAGTCACAACCATTCCATGGGGACATTCCAGGGCACCTTGGGCTGCAAAGGCACCCATCTGTCACAGGCACTCACGGGGGCTCCACGGTGACATCCCAGGAGTCCCCAGGCTGCCAAAGAGCCGGGATGTCCCAGACACTCCCAGGGGTTCCTGTCATGGGCAGTGTGGGAGCTTCAGGCAAAAGCTTGATTTCTTCATTGGAGAAACTCCTGCTGAGTCATGAGGTGGAGAAATGACACCCAAAAACCACCATGATCCTCAAATTCCTCCCAGAAACCTAGACTTTACAAATTCCATCTAAAACAGGAGAGTGGGTGTAGATGGATCCAATCCTAGCCCCATGTTTATGTGTAAAAGATTGCACAAATGGAATTAACTGTAATGCAAATTGTCCCACAGGATTAACAATGAAATACCAGATATGTTCTTAGAAATATAGAATTGATTGATTCGGATAATGATTAGACAGAAAGACTTAATTACACTACAGAGTAAATTAAAAAAGTTATTTACTTCACAGTATAGGACATATACAATTATTTGAATATAGTGCTCTAGGAAGCAATTTTCAAGTAAGCAGGGCCTTGTTGGAGTATTTGAGCCCATTGCAGGATGAGTCTCCTGCTCCAGCAGGAACTGCCTTTCCTGTGCCAGGACCAGGGCAGATCCCACTGCAGGAAAAGCCCCAGGCCAGCCCCAAGACACTGAAGGCCTCGGGCACAAGTGCAGAGTGCTGGGAGCTGTGGCAGGGAGAGCCTGAGGCACCAAAGGCACCTTGGCAGCAGCAGCTGCTCCCAGGCCATGGCCACAAGCCTCCCTTGGCAGCCCGGCCTGGTGGCCAGCACTGCAGAGCTGCTGCTGCTGCTTCAGGGCTCCTTTCTGCCTGGGCTCTGCCCCAGCCCACAGAGTGTGACCTCAGCCCTGAGCCTGGCACAGCCACTGCGCCTGAGCCCTGCAAAGCCTCAAAGTCACCTGGGCCAGCCTGGCTCTGTCAGCCCCTGGGGAAGGCAGGGCCAGCAAAGGCCACAGAAGGGGCTGCCTTTGCCTGCTGCATGTGGGCTCCAGCAGAGACAAGGAGGAGTCAAGGCCGTGCATGGAGTCCAGGGAGCAGCCCCTTCTCCCCATGCAATCCTGGAATGGTTTGCATGGGAAGAGCTCTGCAGTGCTCATCTCATCCAAACCCCCGCCATGAGCAGGGACATCTTTGAGCAGCTCAGGTTGTTGAGAGCCCTGTCCCAGCTGCACTGGAATGTTTCCAGGGATGGGGCATTGACCACCTCCCTGGGAACCTGTCCTGCTGGATCACCAACCTCACCATCAAAAATTTCCTCCTTATCTCTCCTTATCTGAACCTCCCTTCCTTTAGTTCCAAACCATCACCCTCTCTCCTATTGGGACAGGCCCCACTAAAACCTTTGCCCACCCTTGCATTTCCCATGAGCCAGGTTTCCATGGCAATTGCCATGCCAGGTGACCCAGGGGTGGTGTCCCAGTGAGGGCTGCCATGGAAACAGTGCCCAGCCCTGCCCCTTTCTGTCTGCCTGAGCTGGCCTTTGGCCCTGGCAGTGGCGTTTGCTGCTGGTTCCGCGGGGCCTGAGCAGCCAGCGCGGCACAGGGCAGGTGGCCATGGCACAAGCCCCCAGCAAGGGATCCCCTCTGCCTCTGGGCACTGACACCAGCCCTGAGCAAGGCGCTGCCACAGTGGGATCAGCGCAGTGTCCATGGCCACAGCCCCTTGCAATGGCCCAGGGCAGCTTGGCATGATGATCCAGCCTCACTCCTGGCCCAGGCCAGGCCTGCAGTGCCCTTCCCCACAGCCTGGCTGCACAGAAGCACTTCCAGGGCTCTCTGCATTTCCCTTGCCCTCACTCTTGGCTCACTCACACACCTCCCAACAACCCAGCTGGAGCTTTGAGCTGCAAGGAGTTCAAAGCTTGTCTGTCCTTCAGCAGTTGGTCTAATTCTGCCTTCAGCCAACTCGGGATTTGTCTTTATTGTAGAACTTCCTGTGTGTCTCAAACATTCCTTGCATGGTTCTGCCTTGGGGAAGGGGAATCTCCTTGGTAGCACCTTGGGCTTGGCACACACTTGATGGGAATTTGTGTTTTCAATGATGAAACTTATGAATTTTAGATTACTTGGAAAAAAATAAAAAAAAGGAAGGAAGCCTCACTTTTGGCTGAGTGCAGCCAGTTCTCCAAGCAAAGCAGGTCCCAGGTGAGTGAGGAGAGACAGGATGGGGTTGGGGGATGTGGAGCAAGGTTTACCAAACTGGGTCAGACCTCAAGGCACAGCTTCTCTGAGCAGGCCAGACCTCCTGAGGAGAGACCCTGGGTCAATATCAATCACACAACGCTGCAATGACCTCTGCTCTAAAGAGAAAAATACACCTTGAAAATTGGAATGTGGATTTATTAGAAGTTCTTTGACATATTTCTCCATAACTGTGGGAGTAAAGACTTCCTATTGAACTGCACCAGACCAGAGAGAAATCAAAGCATAGCCGTGGTTTGTCAGCACTTGCTTGATCCTAATGAGCCCCGTGGTGCATTTGGTGCTGAGCCCTGGAACCTCAGGGCCTGAGAGGAGATTGCACCAAACCTTGCCAGAAGTCAAAGTCAGAGGAAACGCCCAAAGAGTCTCAGGGCATTCATGGGCCCCACTGAGGTCCATCCCCAACACAGGCTCCTCATGAGGTCTGTAGAGGAGAGAACTGGAGGCCAGGATTACACAAAAACTTCTCAGAGACTCAGTGGCAAAAAGAACTACTTAAATTACCCCTGAGTACTTGGAAGCATGAAAAAGCCCCAGTGCGTGTTGTTACTGGCTAAAAATCTCAAGGGACTCATTAAAGCAGATAATTGGGGGCCATGATTGCACAAAATTTTCCTAGAGTCAGTTTGAAAAGGAAACACCAAGTACCTTAAAATAACTGAAGTACCTTGAAGCATTAATGAGCCCCACTGAGTGTTGTTACTGACAAAGCCTCTCAAGGGACTCATTAAAGCAGAGAATTGGAGGCCAGGATTGCACAAACCTCTCAGAGACTCCAAGGCAGAGTGCCAAACCCAAAGTCCTTGGAAAAACCTGCAGTCCCTGGCAGCATGAAGGAGCCCCCCAGGGCCATTGCTGACCAAGGCTCCTTCCCCAGGGACTCCTTCCAGCACATCCTGGAGGCCACTGGCATGGGAGGGGGATGCTGAGGGCAGCACAAGGGGCTGACAGTGCCCAGCCTTGCTGGGGCTGTGCCAGGAGGCCCCAGGGCCTCAGGACAAGGGGTCTCCTCAGTGTCCTTGGTGGCACAGAGGCTGCTGTGGCCCAGGGCACCAAGACTTGGCTTCTCTCTGTCCCCACCTGTCATCACTGCCTGCAGTTCTCTGCTCTGCCTGGGGCCTGGGGACACTTTCTGTGTCATGTCCCTCAGTGGGACCCATTAAAAGTTAAAGTAAATTGAAACTTCCAGAAACTTTGGAGTTGGCTTCTGCCTTGGAGTTCTGGAGAGGTTTCTTCAGCTCCCTCTCAGGGACTGATGTTCAGGGCCTCAGCACAAAGCCCCGAGAGGATCATTAAAGTCCTTGTGCTGTGTCTGTGCTAATGAGCAGAGCTGAGCTCATGGACCACAGTGCGATCCTGGCAAGCAAGAAGAGCTTAAAAACACATTTCTCTGGATGAGCAGCTTTTCTTCCAGCCCAGCAGGGCTGGGGCACTGCCTGCAGCCACCCCGGGCACAGCACAGAGGCACAGAGAGCTTCAATCACTCAGGCCTGGGAAGGTGCTGAGAAGGGACTGGGGGAGAATCACTGCCAGCCCTTGGCACAGGAACCTCTGGCTGCAGGACAATGCAGCTGCAGCTCCTGCAGTGATCTCCTCAAGGTGCAGCATCCCAATGCCTACAGACTCTGTGAGTACATTCTCTGATGATCTCTTGTGTAGAGCAGCCAGGGGTGCCCAGGGCTGTGGTGCAGGGCAGGGTCCTGCAGCCCAGGGCGCTGTGCTGGCCCAGGGACTCTGCTGCCTGCCAGGGACAGCTCTCAGCCAGCCCGGGGAGCTGCTGCCAGGGCTGGGGGACAAGATCTGGGTGGAAGGAGACAGCTGGTCAGGTGTGGAAGTGTTCTCCTTGTGTGCTGAGGATGCTGCAGTGTTCAGGACTGCTCCCAGCATGAGATTTAACTGCAGAACATTTCCAAGAAATTATGCAGGGAGCACAGCAAGGCAGGCCTGCATAAAAGGGAAAATCTTGCTTTTTAAAACAACTGCTCTGGATTGCCTGGATAGGAAATTGCACATAGATATTAATCTCTCAATTCAGGTTCAAAAAAATCAGTTTCCTTTCATATCTTATTAAACAAGGCAAGGACAGAAATCAGCACAGGGTCCCTTGCAGGCAGCACCAGTGTCGCTTTTCCAGCCTCCTCAGGGTTGCTCTGACATTGCCATCAGAGCCTGCAGAGCCAGAGCTGGCCCTGGGCAGTGCCTGAGCTGGGAGGGCTCTGCAGGGCAGAACTGAGCCCCCAGGGCTGGGCTGGGCTCTGGCAGCACTGGCAGGGCCCAGCCCTGGGCACAGGGAAGCAGCTGCAGGCAGGGACAGCTGCAAGCAGCAGAGCCCTGGGCAGGCAGGGAGAGGGAGCTGCTGCTGAAATGCCCTGGCAGGGGGGTTAAGGAAGCTCTGGGCCATCCCCTGCACTGCAGATTTCTTCCCCAGCACAAGCCCCTGATCTTCTGCACCACTCAGAAGAACCTGTTCCTCAAAGGTGATAGGGTCAGTGGCAGGAGTTCCCTCCCTGGCAGATCCCCTTGATGATGGGACACTCCTGGTGCCCATCTGATGTCCCTGTACAGCCTCCAGAGCAGTGTTAGGGAATTTCTCCTTTTCCTCTCCTCTTGCTGCTGCCTTTGTTGGCAGGTCAGGTGGGAGCTCTGGGCAATGAGTCTGCAGGACTCTCTGTTCCTCCTCAGGAGAGCCCTGGGTGCCATCGCCCTCCAGCCCCCAGAGGTGACAGCCCTGGGCAGCTGAGAGCAGGGCTGATGGACAGCCTGTCTGCCACACCCTGCACCAGGGGATGATCTCTTTGCCTCACAGCAAGCACGAGGTGTCTCTCAGAAACAAGTGGAAATGCCAAGGATTTCTGCCTTAAAAATTCCACTGCCTGTGCTGGGGAAAGTAGAAGCAAATAACTAAAACAACATCCCCAGAGCTCTGCTCTGCATTCAGGTGAATTGAGAATGATTTTAATCAAACATCACTCCTAGCTCCTATTTACCTGTTGTTGTAGGGAAACACTGATTCCTCAAGCACATCAGGAGGACCCCATGCTCCTTGGAGATTTCTAAGCCAGCTCTCACCAGAGTCAATGAAATGAGCCAGAAAAAGTTTTGTGTGCTGGAGGTGATTTGGGGAGATTTACATGAGGATTGGTATAGATTTAATTCTGAGACATCAACAGTAATCTGTCACTGCCTTCTCCTTGTCAGACAGGTGCTGAAACCCAGGGGAAGCTCATGAAAAACAGCAGCTCCATCAGCCACTTCCTCCTGCTGGCATTGGCAGACACGCGGCAGCTGCAGCTCCTGCACTTCTGCCTCTTCCTGGGCATCTCCCTGGTTGCCCTCCTGGGCAACGGCCTCATCATCAGCGCCGTAGCCTGCGGCCACCTCCTGCACAGCCCCATGTTCTTCTTCCTGCTCAACCTGGCCCTCACCGACCTGGGCTCCATCTGCACCACTGTCCCCAAAGCCATGCACAATTCCCTCTGGGACACCAAAACCATCTCCTATGCAGGATGTGCTGCTCAAGTATTTTTTTTTTTTTTCTTCACTACAACAGGGCTTGCCCTTCTGACCGTCATGTGCTACGACCGCTACGTGTCCATCTGCAAACCCCTGCACTACGGGACCCTCCTGGGCAGCAGAGCTTGTGCCCACATGGCAGCAGCTGCCTGGGCCAGTGCCTTTCTCAATGCTCTCATGCACACAGCCAATACATTTTCCCTTCCCCTGTGCCATGGCAATGCCCTGGGCCAGTTCTTCTGTGAAATCCCACAGATACTCAAGCTATCCTGCTCCAAATCCCATCTCAGGGAAGTTGGACTCATTGCAGTTAATGCATGTGTTGTATTTGGTTGTTTTGTGTTCATGATTTTCTCCTATGTGCAGATCTTCAGGGCTGTGCTGAGGATCCCCTCTGAGCAGGGACGGCACAAAGCCTTTTCCACCTGCCTCCCTCACCTGGCCGTGGTCTCCCTGTTTGTCAGCACTGCCATATTTGCTCACCTGAAGCCTCCCTCCATCTCCTCCTCATCCCTGGATCTGGCCCTGTCAGTTCTGTACTCAGTGGTGCCTCCAACCCTGAACCCCCTCATTTACAGCCTGAGGAACCAGGAGCTCAAGGCTGCAGTGTGGAGGCTGATGACTGGATGGATTCAGAAACATTAAACTGATGGACAGTTTCTGCAAATCACTTGTAAAAAAGTCATATTTTATAGCTTTTGTATGTTGGGCTATGGGTTTTTTGCCCTGTGTTTTACTTTTTTATCTTGTTCAAAAAACAACTGTTTGCCATTAATCATTTTGTTTTTCTGCACCTTCCCTGTGACCACAGACTGTGTCAATGAGGGGCTGGGATCTTGGTGGCTTTAAAAGAACTCAAGGATCTCCCAGCCAAGGTTTCTGCAGAGATGCCCCTTTGGTTCCCTTCTCTGCAGCTGCAGCAGCAATGTCTGTGTGCAGAGCTGGGGGCAGATCAGTGCTGGCACAGCAGCTGTGCCCAGCAGCAGCAGCAGTAGCCCTTGGTGTTGGCAGTGCTGCTGCCGTGGCCCTGCCCCGCTGCCCTGCTGGCCCTGGTGTTGCTGTAGGGCCTGAGTGCTCTCGGGGCCGGGCACAGTGCTGGGGGTGGCAGTGCCGGGGCTGCAGCAGGGACAGGCCATGGGCACTGCTGGGGCAGCGCTGACGCCTCAGGCCAGGGCCTGGGGGCTGCAGGCTCCTTGCCCAGGCTCTCTCCAGAACACTTTGCCCAGGCCAATGCTGAGCACAGAAAAGCCCCGGGAGCAGCCCCAGGCTGGCCGTGGGCAGGCTGGGGGCAAACAGCATGGCTGGGGCTCTGCAAGGGCCTGGGGGAGACAAGGGGAAGGAGCAGCAGAGCAGGGGCTGATCCATCCCCACTGTGCTGGACACCCCAGGGCAGCGTCCCACAGCGTCCTCATGCACCTGCCAACAACATCCCCCCTCTGCAGCCCTGGCCTCTCCCCCAGCTCACACAGGTGCCGCATCCTTGCAGGCACAGACACGGCAGCACTGCCTCAGGAGCCCCCTGTTTGCACTGCCCAGAGCAGGCGTCAGCACCCCCATGGTGTTGGTGTGGGGAGATGAAGCTGAGGGAGCACAAATGCCATCAGCCCCTGGGGCCAGCAAGGGCTGGGGGACAGCAGGGAAACCCCTCAGGTTTTTGGTGGCCTCTGAAGTCACACAGAAAGTTTGTTCCCATCAGCTGGGAGTTTCCTGTTCCACTGCAGATGTTGTTGCTCAGAGACAGGGCTGCCTCGCAGCCACCCCCAAACTTCCCATAGCATTTCTTTTGCTTCACTTTGGCCTTCTTCCCTTTTTCCTTGTCCAGATTTTTTTCTCTTGCTCAGCCCTGTTCCCTCCCCTTCAAACAGCCCATTCCTGGTTGCCCTTTCCTCTCTGGCCCCACTCCCCATCTCAGTTCCTGACTTGGAACCATGGGAACATCCCCTGGGGAGGAGGATCATCCTCCAAGTGCTTCAGGAATTGTCTGCAGGCTCCTGCAGTGCCTCGTGCTGCTCCCTTGCCAGAGGCACCACAGGCCAGGGGGGCCCATCTGGGCTGGTGTGTCTGGATGTGGGGCTCCCTGTTGTGGGCAAGGAGGAGGAGCTGCAGAGGCTCTGCAGGACTGACAGGATGGGCTTGGGGGCTGTGAGGAGAAGCTGAGGGACCTGGACTGCTGGACCTTGTGAAGAGGAGGCCCAGGGCTCATCCTGCAATGGCTGCAAGGGTGGTTTCAGAGAATCCCAGAATCAGCCAGGTTAGAAAAGACCTTGGACATCATCAAGTTTTACCTGTGCCCTGACAGTGCCTTGTCTCCTCTGAGCTGTTGGAAGAGCCGCGGGAGACAAGTCTCATGCTATCATGATCAACAAGCCTCATTTATTGTTTTCAATGTTATCACATTTATACAGGCAGTAATTAGCTCATACATATTGCAAAAGTATAGCTCATGATTGGCTATGTCTCTTATAATGCACGTATTTTTGCAGTTAGCCTTGCAGTTGCAACTTTCTTAAGCTTTTTGTACTTTCCCACATACCATGTATTCTCGACCTCCCCGTTGCTATGGAACCTCTGTGCTCAAGGGCAGTGTTTTCTTGCCGTAGGTCACGTAGCCCTCAGCTACACTCTGACCTATTTGATATTAAATATGGCCTTTGCTATGCAGCCATTCATCTGCTAAATTCTCCACACTTCCCCCGTTTTCTTTTTGCACTAGCATAGAGGTGTTCCATTTGTCGTTTACCAACTTCCTCAAAGCGTTTTGCAAGCATTTAAAAAGACAAGGCAACAATAATAACAACACAAAAATCACAATTCCCACGGTAATTAAATGCTGTAACAAGGAAGTTAGCCAAGGTCCTAAACCCAAACCTTTTAGCCAGTTATCAAACCCAAAGCCAGTGTCTTGCCGCAAATGTGTGGTCAGTGTGTGCAAAGTGTGCAGTTGTGCATGTATAGAGCTGGAGTGGTCTGACAAGTTCATACAACACATCCCTTCAAACATTTCACAACCGTACCCTTGTGCTAATAATAGGAAATCAATTGCAGCCCTATTTTGTAGCGTGGCATGTCTTACCGAGTCTACATCTATCAATAATTGGGATAGTGCCACCGAGGTTGCATTTGTCTGTTTCGCCAACCAACAACCTAATTTGTTTAGTGTAGTCAAAGCTTGGGCTGCAGCAACACCTGGAGCAAAAAAGGATGCTAAAACTCTTTCTTCTCTTGACCAGAATGTTGCTTCGTCCCGACAGTCTGGTTTGAATGCGTGTGTCATTCTCCTGACTCTGTGGTGTTGCTTATGCATCTGGAGAATCATAGAAGTGTTTGGCGTAAGCAGTGTTAATCAACCCAATGTGCATGGCCCTCCCTCTATCTTTGAGGGAATTCCGGCCCAAGCTCGATCACCACAAATTAAAAATACTCCGTAAGGCAATGCTATGGGACTATTGGATGACAGAGATATGTTGGGACTTGTATAGTTGCACCATTGAGTGTCATTTCTATAAATGGCCAATGTGGCGTTAACATTTATCGGGTATGCCATATTGACACCTTTTCGTCCAGGTCTGGCACGATATACACTTGTCCAATTGAAATAGATGCACCAATCCGCTTTTAAGGAACCCAATATCTCAAGTTCCTGAGGCTCCAAAGAAGCTGTAGGAAAATGGGGCATCACTTGATCCCATTGATCAGCATACAAAATTGCCTCATTTGATTTACAATTATGTGCCGACTGTGGACAGGGCAGCTCATCCAAGGGCACTCCCACTAAGCACGTAGAAAAGGGGTTACTGGGTGAGGATAATGCCAAACATATTGATTCCTGTCCTGTTTTGTTTGCCAAGGTTACCCAGATGTTTTCCTTGGGCTGCGGGGGTATCCAATAAGTGCTAATAACACCAGGACATTGCAATGCTACAAAAAAACATATTAGGCTAAACATTGTGGCCTTTCTTGTTAAATTTCTTTTTATCTTTTTGTTTATGCCTCTCGGCTGCTATCTGTCTAAATCTGCAGCAAAGCTCTTCCCAATCCTGCGGTTTCACCGCCCACTGCCGAGGGATTTTACAGACAACATCACACTGCTTCCGTAATACTTGGGAAGTACTAAGAGCCTTAGCTCTCCATGTCAGATGCCCAAGTTCCCACTGAGCATATGCTAAGGCCTGTTGTTCTGTACTTTCAAACAATTGAACAGCCAGAGGAAATGGCAACCCAGTGCTTGACTCTAGAGTTTGCTGAACATTTTCATTCTTCTATTTTCTCGGATCCCAGGCTGATAGCCTACCGAGAATTGCTGGTAAAGTCCTTTTCTCCAAGCCCCGTGCCAGAAGGAAGAGTCAGGATGCGTCGATTTCTTTATCAGAATAGTTTATTCATTTGATGTTCCAAAACATTTTCTCTTTGTCCGGCGCAGGTATCACCTACGCCGCTGCTCAAGGCTATTTGCCCGCCCTCTGGGCTGTCGCTATCTCTTATACTATGTACAACGTGTTCTATGTTTACAATGTTATACCAATACCCATCACCTTTATTAAACTGTGTATTTCTACTCTAATCCAATCTAAAAGTGCCACCACCACAGCAGAAGATGGAGGACAAGAAGAAGAAGAAGAAGGACAAGGGACACACCCAAATCCCTCCATCTTGTCTCCTTGAGCCTCCTTTGTGAACCCCCAAAATCCACTTTAATAAACAAAAACAAGTTACTTAAAATCTTAATCATACACTTGTGGCTTGTAATTCCTCATATAATGTTGGCAATCGCTCCCAAGGGCTAAAATCAAGGGCACTGGCATTTTCATCACTATACCAGGGTCTCAGGACCCCCTCCTGGGGTCTCGGACTGCCCGGGACATCTAAAGGGATGTCCTGGGTTCCGACATCTCCCCCTTCTCTTTGAACTAAAAAGACTTCCTTTGCGGCTTTGCTTATGGCCCGGCGCGTGCATTGGAGGATGCACGGCACAAGGAGCAGAAGAATTACAAGTCCTATTACAAACCCTATAAAAATATAAAACACTGTTTTAGAAAATTCTCTCCACAATGGAGAAAGATTGAAAAAATCAAGAACACCATCCAGCCAAGATCCTGTAACTTCTCCCAGCTTGGCTACACCTTCTCGCAATTGCCTTATGTCTTCGTGGATTGATTTTGAGTGATCCGACAAGTTCATGCAACACATTCCCTCAAATTCCTCACATCCGTGCCCATGGGTCAGCAGTAGATAATCAACCGCCGCCCTGTTCTGAAGGGTTGCCCGTCTCACACTGTCGACGTCGGTTAACATGTCGCTCAGTGCAAGAGAAGTGGCACGGGCATATTTGCTCAACCAGCACCCCATTTGGTCTAGTTGAGTCAAGGCCGCTGCCGATGCTGTCTGTGGCGAGAGAATTGCAGCCGCAATTCTCTGGGCCTTGGTCCAAGTGTGAACGTTATCATCACAACTCGGATCGTATTGTTTGATCGATCTTTTTCCCTCTGTCTTTGCTCTCTTAGTGATGTTATGTTTGGTGTTAAGAGTGAGAGTCTCCCAATGCTGCATGGACTGCCTTCGACATTTGCAGGGATAGCAGGCCAAATTCTGTCCCCACAAATGAAGAAGATTCCCCGAGGCAATTGCGCTGGAGCTTGGTGGGATGGTTTCTCGGATACCTTGGTATAATTGCACCAATATGATGCATTCCTGTAGACGAGATGCTTTGGGGTCACATCTAATGTGTTTTGTTCCCCCTGCGTGATCTTTGAGTGATTAAATACAATGCAATATGTCATCTCCAATGAACCAAGAATTTCCAATTCCTGAGGTTCAAACGGAGCCACAGGAAGGAACTGTGTCCATATATACCACTCGTCTACAGGATTTGAAATGGCCTTTGCGATAGTTACAGTGATGTTCTCTGGAATCGGCCATTTCTGCACCGGCAGACCTACCAAGCATGTTGACAACGGCTTTCCTGGCCTTGAGTGTACCAAGCAAATGGTATCTAAACCTGCTGCGTTGGCCAAAGTTTCCCACACATTTTCTTTTGGCTGGATCACGGGCAAGTCTGCTGCCTTGTTTGAGGCAATCAGAGAGAAAATGAAGTACATGTATAACATCTGAGCGTACTTCATGCTTGCCCCCCCCCCTGTGGGAACCTCTGAGGCACAACCACACTCAAACCCCAAAGAAAACCCCCAAGTCTTTGGTGTTTCCCGCTTGGTCACGTCTGCGTGCTCTCGTCTCGGTTCTTGGAGTCCGTGTCTATTCGTATTTGGACTCGATCAGCGTCTGCTTGCACCTGAGTTCGATCAGCGTCTGTTTGCGCCTGGACTCGATAGGGCTTCACGTGTCTCGCCGACACCCACTTCGGTCCTCGCCCTGTAGAGACACAAGCATATCCCTTGCCCCAAGTTATTAATTGGAAAGGACCTTCTATTTGTCCCGATTCCGGATTCCTGATCAAAACTAAAGGATTCTCCTTCAGTTTTGCCTGTGTGCTATTGGTAAAATGCCTGATAATTGGTGGAGTTGGCTCTGAAAATGAGCCATTCAGAAAATTCAGGACATATAATGCCTTGTTCAACCGCATCTGCGGTGTTGCCTCTGGTTCCCCCCTCTTCTGTTTATCCAAGAGGGTTTTCAAGGTATGGTGTGTTCTTTCTATGATTGCCTGACTTGTTGGAGAGTGTGGAATACCAAACGTGTGCTTGACACCCCACTTTTTCAGGAATTTGTCAAGCGCTTTCCCTACATAAGTAGGACCATTATCGGTTTTGACTTCCTGAGGTACACCTAATGATGCGAACGCCTGTAAAAAATGTCTGCAAGCGTGTTGTGCAGTTTCCCCTGTGTGCAGTGATGCAAAAACTGCACCCGAGAATGTGTCCACAGATACATGTATGTGCTTATATTTCCCAAAAGATGGATATTTGGTGACATCTGTCTGCCACAACTGGAGACTTTGCAGTCCTCTCGGATTGACTGCTCCTGTGGACGCGGGTGGCTGCACTAACTGGCAGTCTGGGCAAGCATTAATGATTTCCTTTGCTTGAGTTTTAGTAAGATGAAAGGATTGCATCAATGCTTGCGCATTCTGATGGAAGAATGCATGACTCAACTTTGCTTGCTCGAAAATATCCGGCAATGTTTGTGAAATCGGCATGGTGAGTCTGTCGGCCTGGGCGTTTCCCTCTGCCAAAAACCCTGGCAGAGAGGTGTGTGCTCTAACGTGTGTGATAAAGTATTTGTGTTTTCTGTCCCTTAATAGTGTTTTCACGCACATCAGGTAGGAATACAACTGCTCGTTATCTGTTTCCCGTAAGAGTGATCCTTCCAATCTTTTGATCACACTTGCAACATATGCGGAATCTGTGACCAAATTGAAGGGTTGTTGGAACAGCTTGAAGGCTCTGACCACCGCTGCTAGCTCTACAATCTGTGGTGACCCTTGCACTATCTGTATATCTGACTCCCATTTTCCCGTTGCTGGATCTTGCCATGTGACCACTGACTTGTGTGTCTTTCCTTAACCGTCGGTAAACACTGTTATTGCATCCAACGGCCCTTCACTTATCTTTGGCCTCTCTCTGAAACTTATCTCTGCTTTTAGTAATCTATGGCTTGGAAAATGGATTGTGCAAATGCCTGGGTACCCTAACAATGCGAGCTGCAAATCTTCCGATTTTTGCAATGCCCAATCGAAGTAATCTTTTTTTCAGAGGTAGGTAAATGGCTGCGAACTCCCTGCCTGTCATGGTTAACAGGCGCGCTCTTGCTTTCATGATTAATTGCGCTGACATTTCCAAATTTGTCAGGATCGTCTTTGGCGACCTGTAAGATAAAAAAATCCACTCTATGATTAAGAGCGGGTCTCCTTGAGACTTGGATGCGTCCCACTGGAAAATCAAGCCGTACAACTGCATCTTCTTTCCCAACACTGCTAGGTAAAAAGGCAGTGAAGTTACGAAACGGTGTGCCTGTTTTGTTTGAATGATCCTTGCAATCCTGTCAAGGTCCCTCTGCGCCTGCGGCGTGAGAGTTCTCGGAGATGTGATGTCCCTGTCCCCTCTCAAGAGGTTGAACAATGATGCAAGGTCGTCATTCGTGATCCCCAAGATTGGTCTCAGGAAGCTGATCTCTCCCAAAAGCTGATGTAGATCTTGTAGGTTGCTAACATTTGAGTTGATCTGAATCTTTTGTGGCCTTATTGTTTGGTCCGTGATCTTCCATCCAAGATATTTCCACGGCGCAACCTCTTGAATCTTTGAGACACTGATTTCCAATCCTGCCTTTTCCACTTCTTTGATAACACATTCTCGAGCCTTTTGCAACTCCTGTTGGGTTGCTGCTGCAATGAGCAAATCATCCATGTAATGAATGATAACTGTTTTTGGATATTTCTTCCGCACGGGTGCCAAGGCTCGAGCCACATACCATTGGCAGATGGTTGGTGAGTTTTTGAGGCCCTGTGGGAGGACCACCCAATGGTATCTTTGCAAGGGCTCCTGTCGGTTGATACTCGGAACGGAAAAGGCAAACCGAGGTGCGTCATCTGGATGGAGTGAGATGTTAAAGAAACAATCCTTGAGGTCGATGACCACAAGCGGCCAGTCTCTCGGGATCATTGAGAGAGAAGGGAGGCCCAATTGGAGCGGTCCCATTTCTTCGATGACTTCGTTGATCTTTCGAAGATCATGAAGCAATCTCCACGCACCTGAGACTTTCTTGCGGATGACAAACACCGGAGAATTCCATGGGCTGTTTGTCGGCTTGATATGACCTTTCAATAACTGCTCTTTGATTAGATTTTTCAAGGCACTCAGCTTTTTCTTTGGAAGGGGCCACTGATCCACCCAGACGGGCTTGTCTGTTCGCCACGTCAGTTTCAAAGTGGTGAGCGCCGCAGTGACCCCCACTAAAAATCCACTTCTAGCTTCATCCCCCACTGCGCTAGCAGATCTCTGCCCCATACCGTGATGGGCTTCTGCACTATGAATGGACGGATAATAGCTGTTTTTCCTCCTGGTCCTGAAACGACGACTGCATTCTCGCTCTGCAGACATACGGAACTTCCTCCTATGCCTGAGAGAGAACCCAACGGTGCAATCAATTTCCATTCCCGGGGCCAGAAGATGTAGGAAAGAACGGTAACGTCCGCCCCTGTGTCCAGCATCCCTTCGATGACGATTGACTTGTCACCACAGGTCAATTGGCACGTGATGACGGGCCTATCCCGACTGAGGTGCTTCACCCAAGAGGCGTGAACTTCCACGTGCTCGCCTGCGGGGAAGTCCTGTACGTTGAACACTGGCATGACCTGTTCCGCTATGTGAACTGGCAATGCAATTGCTTTTGCTATTGAAGTGTTCTCTGGGATGACTAGCGGTGATCGAAGGGGCTTGGCCAGCACCGTCAACTCCTCGTTGCAGTCTGCTGAAACAATTGTGGGGTAAACAATGAGTCCTAGGATGCTGCTCCTATCCTTGCCGATAACTAAAAAATCCTGTCTCTTCCGAGACGCTCCAGTGACACCCGTGGGTATCGCTGCATGGTTTTCATCTAGGAAGCATATCATTTTGGAAGCTGCCAGATTGCATTGTGCTCCTGGTGGCAGCAACTCTGGATCACTGGGCATCCTGCAGATCGCCCTGCTGAAGGGATCTGATTGACGTTCCCCAATGATTGTTCCACTGGCGCCTGTTGCTGCGCCATCGCCATTACTTGTGTCGTAGCGCGATGGCAATCCGCGCTCGGTTTCAGGTTTCCCGACAGAGGTAGAGGTTTTCCGTCTACATCCGTCTGTGCCCGACATTCGCGTGCTAAGTGTCTGCCTCTCCGACATCTTGGGCAGACCTCTAGAGGCTTTTCCGCTTTTGCGCGTTGGGGACAGTTTCTTTTCAAGTGCCCATGTTGACCGCACTTGTAACATTGTCCTTCCGCGGATTTCCGTGACTTTGAGCCTGAGGAACTGCTCTTCTGCAAGGCTGCGAGTGCTTCTTTTAGATTGTCACTCTGTGCTTTAAGGATTTTCTCAAACTGTTCTCCCCAAATGGATGCCACGTGTTGAGGAGTCCCCACTTTGCTGCACGCCTCCACCATCTCCGACAGAGAGGGTTGACCTGGCAAAGCGCTGATGATTCGCTTGCATTCTGCATTTGCATTTGCATATGCAAGACTTCGCAGCAAGTGTGGTTTGGCCCTTTCATCGGTCACCTGCCTATCTACTGCCTGTGACAGGCGATCGATGAATGAGGCGAATGGCTCGCTAAGTCCTTGCTTGATGTCAGTATAGATTGAATCAGGCACTCCTGCTGGCGGAATCTGTATGATCGCCTTTCGGGCCGCCTCTTTGATATCTCTCAGCACATCTCGCGGTATGTCTCTCGCTTGTCGGGCTGGGTCATCATTTGGAGGATCACCTGCCATCTGTGCTACTGTGAAGCCTGCATTCGGACCTCCCTGATATCTGGTCCTCAGCTCTTCAAGGGCTCTCCTCCACCGCGCATCCCACATTAGGACCTGCGCATCTGTCAGAATCATTGAGGCAATGGACCTGAGATCATATGGTGTCAAATCGTATATGTTAAATGTCCCTTTTAAAAGCTGTTTAAAGTAGGGAGATTCCAGTCCATTGTCTCTGATTGCTTTCATTAAATCTTTGATCACTTCATGATCTAACCGCTCCCATCTCGGATTATGTCCTTGCGCATCATAATTCACTGGCATCGCAAAATCTCTTGTGCCAGCCATCTCGAAGTCCTTCTCCCTTAAGGCCTTCCTTTTAATCTCCGCCCAATCAGTCACTGTGGGCACTTCTGCTTCTCGGCTTGATGGGCCTGCAGAAATCGTCACCGGTCTGTAGAGTGGAGTCACTTGCTGTGTGGGATGCCACACTCCCATCTCTCCTCTCGTAAGATCCGTCGGCATTTGTGGTGCTCCCACGCCTTGCCGTGGCAGTGACGCTTCTCCCCCGAGGGAGAGTGACACCTTTTGCATTCCTCCCTGTCCTGGATGAGGCGTAGCAATTTGTGATCCTGGTGCAGCGTATAAATCTTGCGACGGTGGAAATCTAGCAGGCAGCGTTCGTCCAGATGAAGAAGGCATGCCCGTAGATGTTGGAGGGATGGCTTGCTCACTTGGTACTATGCCAAAGAGCTGAGGAAGTTGGGCCCACAGTTCTGGACGTGATTCCAAGACTCTGCCTATATATTGTAAAACAAGCTGCTTCATGTCATGTTTGGGTATTAAAATCGTTTGTTCCTGATTCGAGGAACCCGCAGCATTTGGCTTTGGAATTGTCAGAACTGAAATGCCTTCGGATGCCGTGATGTGGACGATATCGTCCTGTTGTTGTTCCTCAACAGGATTCTCTGGAGCTCCGTGAGCTTCAGGGGTTGACTGGAATTCAGGCTGCTGCTGACTGTAGCATTGTCGCTGTACTGGAGTTGAAACTGGGGTTTTTGAGCCAACTTTCCCTTTGTAAGAAACTGGAAAGTAGTGTGGCAATGTTGCACCTCGGCCACTCGGTGGCGCTATCACCTCCATGGCCGGACTTGGCATTGCACATGCTGCACCTAGTTGTGATAGATCCTCTTCCACCTCAGGGATTTGTGTATTCGATATATTTTTAACTATTTGACTTAACATTTGCAAAAGGTGTTTTTCCTCAGCTAGAGCCTGCTGGGCTTGCTGAGCATTCCTGGGTTCCGGGCTGGTATCCGCCCGTCCCCCTTCGGCGCAGGGAGGTATAGGCATACTATCTGCAGGCTGCTGTGGGCGGGCGGAGCTTTGGAGGGAGCCTCCGCCCTGACCACTCCCCGTTCCCGCGTACGTCACCGCGGGGGTGTGGAGAGGAACGCCTTGTCTCCGCCCCTCCTCGGGCTGCTGTGTCGTGGCCACGCCCGATGGAACGCCCTCCTCCGCCCCGCGGTCACGGCCCCGCCCCGCCTCGGGTCGCCCAGCCGTGACTGCGTCTGGGGGAACGCCCATCTCCGCCTCGCGGCTGTGGCCCCGCCCCGCCCCGGGCTGCCTGACCCCGCCTATTTTCTCCCATTCCGCGCCAGTTCCCGGCCCGCGCGGCGGCTGCTGCGCAAAAGATCTCGCCGCAACTGCGTCTGCGCGTTGATTCGGGCTGCGCTCCTGTTCGCCTTTCGCGACTTGCATCGTCATCCCACGCCCGTCGCGTCCCGCGATTTCCGCCGCTGCGGTCATGGCCCCCCCCCCACCGGGGCTGGCCGCTGCCGCCGCGTTCCCGCGCCCGCCCGATAAAACCGCTTCCGCCGCGCTATTGCGTATTCCCGCCGCCGGTTCCGCCGCCGCCACTGCGGCTGCGCGCGTTGTCTTCAGGTAGCCGCTGTTTTCCCCCGCGGCCCCCCGCTTCCCGCGGTTTCGCGCGCGCCCTGTTGTTCCCGGGGCCCCTCCTCCCCCGTCCGTCCCAATGCTGCTTCCACCTCCCCCCCCCGTTCCTCTGCCTGCGTCTCAATGTCGGGAGGGGGGAGTGGAGCAGCGATTTTATTCTCCGGGCTGTTTTCTAGACCCGGTGGGAGAGATGAAGTCAGCCCCGACTTCCGCAACTCTCCCTGTTTCGGTGCATGTGGAAGACACGCCTCGAAAAAGGCAAAATCCATGTCTTCCAAATCCCTCGGGTGAATCATGAGTTTTAGCTTTCCCGGGACAGGTGACGGACTTTCAGGGTCCCTCAAAGGTGGCGACAGCTTTTCCCCTCCCCCCGGGGAGAGAGAAAGTTTTGCTTCCCGCTGATGGCAGGTCGCTGACCCCGCCCCCTCTGGGCGAGCAGTTTGAGGAACTGTTTCGTCTCCCGCACTCGTTCCCCCCCCGTGATTCCGGGAAATTGCCTCCAGCATCGCTCTAGCCGGAGTTAAGAGTTTCATGGCCATTTCATCCCTCATCGTAGCTACGTGATAGAGTTTCCTGTTGACCTCCTGCCAGAAACCTGGCTCGAACAACAGGCGAGACTCTGCATGTGGGTAATTGCACCTTACCCATAATAATAAACCCTGTAATTCCTGCTCTGTAATTCCTATTGGATGTGTTGCCGTCACGCTCTGTAGAGTGGACAAGGCATCGAGCTGTTCTTGGGATAGGGAAGCTTCCATGTTCTTTATTTTTGACCGGTCTTACCAAAATCCTAAGGGGTCAGGCTCTGCTGGTCTCTCAGAGTCGATCTGGCTGCGTCCCAAGCACCGGCCCGCGGTCTCTCAGGTGAGGAAACTCCAGGCGCCTCGGAGGTCCCTCCGTCCAGGTCGAATTTGAGGCTGCTCAGCAGGGGTCAGGCTGTCTTCTCCTGAGATTCACCTTCTGGCTCTGTGTCTTCTGGGGCTGGATTTTCTGCTGCTATTCTTTCCACGCAGATTTTGTGCACTGGTGGAGGTTCACTGGTGAATGACCACTGGATGTGCCCACGTAGGGACGCCACGTCTCGGATCCCAGGCTGATAGCCTACCGAGAATTGCTGGTAAAGTCCTTTTCTCCAAGCCCCGTGCCAGAAGGAAGAGTCAGGATGCGTCGATTTCTTTATCAGAATAGTTTATTCATTTGATGTTCCAAAACATTTTCTCTTTGTCCGGTGCAGGTATCACCTACGCCGCTGCTCAAGGCTATTTGCCCGCCCTCTGGGCTGTCGCTATCTCTTATACTATGTACAACGTGTTCTATGTTTACAATGTTATACCAATACCCATCACCTTTATTAAACTGTGTATTTCTACTCTAATCCAATCTAAAAGTGCCACCACCACAGCAGAAGATGGAGGACAAGAAGAAGAAGAAGAAGGACAAGGGACACACCCAAATCCCTCCATCTTGTCTCCTTGAGCCTCCTTTGTGAACCCCCAAAATCCACTTTAATAAACAAAAACAAGTTACTTAAAATCTTAATCATACACTTGTGGCTTGTAATTCCTCATATAATGTTGGCAATCGCTCCCAAGGGCTAAAATCAAGGGCACTGGCATTTTCATCACTATACCAGGGTCTCAGGACCCCCTCCTGGGGTCTCGGACTGCCCGGGACATCTAAAGGGATGTCCTGGGTTCCGACATATTTCTTTCTACAGGAAGCACACCGCAGCTCTCCCTTGGTCTGCGTCTGATGGACTCATCTATCTCTCTCATAACTTTCACAATGTATGAGTAACTAAGCACAATGGATACGGTCCCAACAGTTCAAGCATGCACAAAGTCTCAATTCTCCAGTGTTATAACTAGCTAAGCAAGCAAGCAAGTATGCCAGTTGTTGTGGGGTCCGTACACCCACCTGAGATGGACTAAAAACAGTCTGCAAAAAGGATCGATGTGGCTGAATCAGTAGCTTCAGATGCAGCTGTATGTTCCTGACAGTCTCCACCTTGAGGCGGGCTCGCTGGTTTAACCCAGCGCGCAGGAATCCACTCGGAGCCTGTGGGGGTAGAGATACAAAGGTAACCCCTACCCCAGTAAAGCACTTTAGCCGGGCCTTTCCACACTCCTGTCTTAAGGCATTTATAATTAACCCACATCTCAGCCTGTTCATCCTTTTCTGTAATGGACCTGTCGGTGCGATGAGACACAGCTGCTGGAACTTCTGATGATCCAAAAATACAAAGATAATTTAAAACAAACAATGTTTTAGACAGCCTTTCCTGTACATCCAAAATATCTTTGAACTTCTCCAAATATCTTTTGAGTGTACCATTTGCTCTTTCCACAATAGCCTGTCCTCGAGGGTTGTGGGGTATCCCTGTCACATGTTTAACTCCCCATTGTTGTAGGAATCTCTGGACTCTCTGACCAGTATAGGAAGGTCCATTATCCGTTTTTACCTGACTGCAAACCCCCATTACAGCAAAACAGCTAGTTAGGTGTCTGATTACGTGAGATCCCTTTTCCCCTGGTTGGGCAGTAGCCCAAACAAAGTTACTGTATGTGTCAATAGTGACATGCAAGTATTTCAGACGACCAAAGTTAGGCACATGAGTGACATCCATCTGCCAAATGTCATTGACTGCTGTACCCCAAGGGTTGACCCCTATACCTAAACCCACACCATTGTTATGATTTGCACAAATAGGGCAACTCCTGACAATAGCTGTGGCGTCTGCATGTGAGATCTGAAACTGTTTTTGCAAGCCCTTAGCGTTCTGATGGAACATGGAGTGCGCCTCTCTAGCCAGGGTGAACTGTGACATTGGTACCATAACCGCAGTGGATACCAGTTTATCCGCCCTTTGATTTCCTTCCCCCAGACCAATGTCCCATTGGTGGCTTCTAATGTGAGTAATAAAATAGGGCTCAGTCCTATTTCTCAAGGCACGCCTCAATTGCAAAAACAGTTCATACAGTCTCTTGTTCTGAACCTCCTTAATGGTGGCATCCTCGATTCTTGACACAACACCTACCACATAAAGTGAATCCGATACTACATTTAAGGGTTCACTTATGTGAGTCACTGCCCATACTACAGCTAAAAGCTCCAAGGTTTGTAAACTATCCTCAGGCTCTGCTTCCAGGATTTGCTGATGCCATTCTTTTCCTTTCTTCCAGACTATAGCCACTCTGCGTGTCTTCTTTCCCGCATCAGTGAAGGCTGTTATGGCATTGGGAATAGGCTTTTTTTCCTCAGTGGTTTGCTGATCCAGCTCCATTCACCAATCCACTTTAACATCCTGGGCACAAGAGACCCTGTCTCTATTTGCGCTCCTGAGGCCAGCAATGCTTTGGCCAGGTCGACAGAATTTAAAAGATACCAGTCAGTGTGGCTTTTTCCATGGGCAGGTTAATTGTCGCTGGTTCCAGACCGTTGATCTCCATTACACGCATACGCCCCTTCTTAATTACTGCTGCCAAGTTTTCAATTTTTGTGGTTATTGTTTTCTGTTTCTGTAAAGGTGGTGAGATCCATTCCAGTACTCTCTCCCCCGTTTTCTTTTGAGGTTGAGTAACTGCTCCTAAGAGGTGCATGTCAGCGTGCCAGATAGTGAGATGTAAGGGCAATTCAGGATCCATTCGTGACACAAAGCCTTTTAAAACACAGTCCATAATGTGCTGCAAGGTTTCCTGTTGTACTTCGGTAAGTGTCACAGGAGTACAGGGATCAGTGCCCTTTAGCAAGGGCTGCAGGTCCTCCAACAGGTTGTTGGGAATGCCTGTGACAGGCTTTAACCACTGCAAGTCACCCAAGAGTTTCTGAGCCTCATGTAATGTGGTGATTGTAGTACCAATTAATAGCTTCTGTGGTTTAATCTTTTGTTCAGTAATAGTCCAACCCAGATATTTCTAAGGTGCAGTCCTTTGTACTTTTTCAGGAGCAACGATGAGGGAGAATTCTGCTAATGTTGTTACAATGTCCTCTATTTGCTCATCTGTGAATGGTACCTCCTGAGAAAACAGAATATCATCCATGTAATGATAAATGATAGTTCTGGGCATCTTTTGTCGAAGTGGCTGTAGTGCAGTGTCAACATAAAGCTGACATAGGGTGGGTGAATTACGCATTCTTTGTGGCAGAACAGTCCATTCGAACCTTTTATCAGGTTCTCTTCTATTAATTGCGGGCAAGGTAAAAGCAAATCGTTTTGTGTCTTGTGGGTGCAAGGCAATGGTAAAAAAGCAATCCTTTAAATCAATGATAAGGATGGGCCAATTCTCTGGAAGCATAGAGGGGTTAGGAAGTCCTGGTTGCAGTGCCCCCATGGGTTCTCTTTGATGATTGACAGCTCCCAAGTCATGTAATAGCCGATATTTTCCAGATTTCTTTTTTATCACAAATATTGGAGTGTTCTAAGGGCTGGTAGACAGTTTCAAGTGTCCTTGTGCATATTGCTCCTGGACTAACTGATGAGCTTGCTCAAGACTTTCCCGTTTTAGCGGCCATTGCTTAACCACTACAGGTTCCTCGGTAGTCCAAGTAAGTGGTAGCAGGAAAGTCTAAGCAATGGCCATTACCCTAAAGGGTGCTTACTGGTGAGGACGAGGCTTAATTGAGACAGGACGTCCCGGCCGATTAAGCATGCCACTGTAGGAGGAAGTGGAGCAATAGAAAATGATGCTGCAGCCTGCTTGCCATCTATTTCCACCTTGAGTATGGGTGTGCGATTTGCCAGTGTCATTCCACCGATCCCTGTCACTGTGATAGCAGAGGGCTGCACTGGCCAGTCTGAGGGCCACTCTCTAGGGGCGATAATGCAGGTGTCGGCACCCGTATCTAACAATCCGATCAATGTAATGCTCCGATTCTGAAAAGAAAGTCGACATGGCCTTTTTGGACGAGTTGTCAAATCAAAAGTGAGCAAGGTTAACCCTCCAGTTGAGCCAAAGCTTCCCTGCCGTCTGGGATCCTTTTTTAAGGGTATCAATCTCTTTGTCATCTGTGGAAGCGGTATTAATTGAGCTAGCTGTTGTCTTTTTGAGATTTTTACTGGAGGGTAGGGGGTGTGAACCATGATCATAATTTCCCCCTCATAGTCTAAATCTATTACACCCGGTATTACAAACAGTCCTAACATGCTTGCAGACGATCGGCCTAAGAGTAGTCCCCCGACTGGTTGTCCATTTATCAGGATAGGTCTAATTAGTCCTGTGGGGATCTTTTGTGGTTGACTGGTCATAATTGTAAAGTCTATTGAGGCTGCCACGTCCAGGCCGAGGCTTCCCCTGGTGGCTGGTTGTAGTTGCTGTTGAGTCTTGATGGCATTGCAGCTGCAATTTGTGTCTTTACGCGGCAGCTGCTCGCACTGCTTCTCGAGTTTCCCGATTTCTTGCGGCAGGCACTAGTGTTGTGCGTATTGGATTGGCATTTTCCACACCAGACTCCTGTCGCTCCACACTCGCGGCGAACATGTCCAAAGCCTCCGCAGCGAAAACATTTTACACGACTATCGTTGGTTGAGCGAGGGCGGGAGTTCTCTGCAGCGGCCACTTGGAGGGGTGCAAGAGCTGCCAGGACCTGAGTTTGCGCGGCTTTTGACTGCTCCTGTAATGACTTTGCCTGCTCTTGTAACCCCTCCCCTATCTTTTGCAAAGCATCCACTAAAAAATCCTGAGAACCCGATGGAAGGGAGGCTGCCTTCTCTAATAAGTCCGGGATTGTCCAGTCCCCCGGCATAGTATTAATAAGGGTTCTAGTTGAGGAATTACAATTCTGTAATACACACTGTTTTAGTAAGGCCCCTTGCATAAATTCAGCCACCCCAGCTTTTGTTATAGCATCCATTAGTTTATCTACGAAGGTGCCTAGTGACTCCTCCCTCCCCTGTTTTATCCCCATGTAAATGGGCGTACCCCCTGGCGTTTTAATTTTCTCCATGGCTCTTTTAGCTACAGTCATTATCTCTCTGCATTTGTCCGGTCCAGACAGTGCCTGTGCACTCGCGAGTATGCGCCCAAACCCATTAATTCATCAATGGTTATGCCATGCAAAGGATCTCCCTGAGCTCTCTGAACGTTAGCTGATAACTTAGCCTTTTGTTGCCAATGTGCATTAAACAACAACATCTGATGAGGGGTATAAATCAATCGAGCTATGCCTCTAATATCAGAAGAAAGCATCACGTGGGCGTTAAAAAGATAGGCAAGCATTTGTTTAACTGGTTCACTAGTGACTCCATAACTTCCCACCGTAGCACGTAACTGGGCTAGCATCTTCCAATCTAATGTTGTAATAGCTGCCTGTAACCCTCCTTGTGCATTAGGCGTATAGACGACTGGGAACGCTAAGCTCTCACTCGCGGCCGTTACTAGGTCATTGTCTCCCTCCTCCACCCCCCGCCAGGCTTGCCTAGTCCACAGCTCACGCCTTTCCCTAGCCATAGCCTCCACGAGGTCAGATTCAGCCCCTGGGACAGGCTCAGGGTTTCCGGGGGGGTTGGCCGCCTGGGGAGGACAACAAAGAGCTGACCTTTCGGGCTCATTAACAGTGTCGTCTGCCTCCTTCAAAGGGGGTGCAGATGGTGCCAAAGCCGGCAGATTAACGGTTGTAAAGGCAGGGGGGTTTGGAGTACTAGCATTCCACTGCAATCCATAATCCTTATTCCTTTCTTGTGCAACTTTCACCTCCTCAGCTGCCCTCTTTTCTGCCTGACTCATTAACAATTCATTGTGCACCACTTTCCACAACTTACTCATCTTTTTAGCGGATTTATCATCTTCTAATACTAACTCCCAGAGCTTATCCCCGAAGTTTCTCCACTCCCCCACATCATGAACAGTATGAGGATTAACAAAGAAACCATAAGAGGTAGCAAACTTAAGAAGCGAGGGGAGTTCCTTATCTAAGTCTATCCCCTTAATCTGCCTTTTCCTTAGAAATGCTGTGAATAACTCATATGCCGCTTGCCTGTCCATACCAACGTCAGCGCTGTTGTAGCCCCTCCAGGTCTCGGCAGCACGTATCGGCCGAGCCCACCGCTGTGGTCACTCGGGACTCGGAGCCCCTTCTAGTGCTCTGTAGTCGTCCCTCTAGCTGCAGGACCCGAACCCAACGCAGCCTCCAACAATCGTGGTAGCGTGTCCCCCGTTTTCTTCTGGCCAGCAGAAACGACAGGGCGATATCACGTCGTTAGGGTCACCATTTGTTGGAAGAAGCCGCGAGAGACAAGTCTCATGCTTTTCATGATCAACAAGCCTCATTTATTGTGTTCAATGTTACCATATTTACACAGGCAGTAATCAGCTCATACGTATTACAAAAGTACAGCTAATGATTGGTTATGTCTTTTATAATGCACGTATTTTTGCAGTTAGCCTTGCAGTTGCAACTTTCTTAGCTTTGTGTACTTTCCCACATACCATGTATTCTCGACTTCCCCGTTGCTATGAAACATCTGTGCTCAAGGGCAGTGTTTTCTTGCTGTAAGTCACGCAGGCCATAGCTATACTTTGAACGACTTAATATTAACATGGCCTTTGCTATGCAGCCATTCATCTGCTAAACTCTCCACAGCTGGGTTGTTGGGAGGTGTGTGAGTGAGGCAAGAGTGAGGGCAAGGCAAATGCAGAGAGCCCTGGAAGTGCTTCTGTGCAGCCAGGCTGTGGGGAAGGGCACTGCAGGCCTGGCCTGGGCCAGGAGTGAGGCTGGATCATCATCCCAAGCTGCCCTGGGCCATTGCAAGGGGCTGTGGCCATGGACACTGCACTGAGCCCACTGTGGCAGCGCCTTGCTCAGGGCTGGTGTCAGTGCCCAGAGGCAGAGGGGATCCCTTGCTGGGGGCTTGTGCCATGGCCACCTGCCCTGTGCCGTGATGGCTGCTCAGGCCCCACGGAACCAGCAGCAAACGCCACTGCCAGGGCCAAAGGCCAGCTCAGGCAGACAGAAAGGGGCAGGTCTGGGCACTGTTTCCATGGCAGCCCTCACTGGGACACCACCCCTGGGTCACCTGGCATGGCAATTGCCATGGAAACCCGGCTCCTGGGAAATGCAAGGGTGGGCAAAGGTTTTAGTAGGGCCTGTCACAATAGGACAAAAGGTGGTGGTTTTAAACTACAGGAAGGGAAGTTCAGATAAGGAGAGATAAGGAGGAAATTTTTGATGGTGAGGCTGGTGATACAGCAGGACAGGTTCCAAGGGAGGTGGTCAATGCCCCATCCCTGGAAACATTCCAGTCCAGCTGGGACAAGGCTCTCAACAACCTGAGCTGCTCAAAGATATCCCTGCTCATGGCGGGGGTTTGGAGGAGATGAGCACTGCAGAGCTCTTCCCATGCAAACCATTCCAGGATTGCATGGGGAGAAGGGGCTGCTCCCTGGACTCCATGCACTGCCTTGACTCCTCCTTGTCTCTGCTGGAGCCCACATGCAGCAGGCAAAGGCAGCCCCTTCTGTGGCCTTTGCTGGCCCTGCCTTCCCCAGGGGCTGACAGAGCCCGGCTGGCCCAGGTGACCTTGAGGCTTTGCAGGGCTCAGGCGCAGCGGCTGTGCCAGGCTCAGGGCTGAGGTCACACTCTGTGGGCTGCGGCAGAGCCCAGGCAGAAAGGAGCCCTGAAGCAGCAGCAGCAGCAGCTCTGCAGTGCTGGCCACCAGGCCGGGCTGCCAAGGGAGGCTTGTGGCCATGGCCTGGGAGCAGCTGCTGCTGCCAAGGTGCCTTTGGTGCCTCAGGCTCTCCCTGGCACAGCTGCCAGCACGGCACTCTGCACTTGTGCCCAAGGCCTTCACTGCCTTGGGGCTGGCCTGGGGCTTTTCCTGCAGTGGGATCTGCCATGGTCCTGGCACAGGAAAGGCAGTTCCTGCTGGAGCAGGAGGCTCTGTCTGCAATGGGCTCCAACAACTCCAACAAGGACCTGTTTACTTGAAAATTGCTTCCTAGAGCACTGTATTCTTATAATTGTGTATCTCCTATACTGTGAACTAAAAAAAAAATTTAATTTACTCTGTAGTGTAATTAAGTCTTTCTGTCTAATCATGATCGGAATCAATCATTGCTGTATTTATAAGAACATATCTGGTATTTCATTCTTAATCCTGTGGGACAAATTGCATTATAGTTTATTTCCACTTGTGCAATCTTTTACACATAAACCTTTGACAAAATCTGGGTCTAGGATTGGATCCATCTACACCCACTCTCCTGTTTTAGATGGAAGTTGTAAAGTCTAGGTTTCTGTGAGGAATTTAAGGATCATGGTGGTTATTGGGTGTCATTTCTCCACCTCATGACTCAGCAGGAGTTTCTCCAATGAAGAAATGAAGCTTTTGCCTGAAGCTCCCACTCTGCCCATGACAGGAACCCCTGGGAGTGTCTGGGACATCCCGGCTCTTTGGCAGCCTGGGGACTCCTGGGATGTCACCGTGGAGCCCCCGTGAGTGCCTGTGACAGATGGGTGCCTTTGCAGCCCAAGGTGCCCTGGGATGTCCCCATGGAATGGCTGTGACTGCCTCTGAGCACAGGGCTCTTTAGCATCCCCAGAAACCGCTGGGAGGTCTTCAGGATCCTCGAGTCCAACGCCTGGCCCTGCACAGGACACCCCAACAATGCCAGCCTGGGCCTGGCAGTGCTGTCCAAACGCTGCTGGAGCTCCCAGAGCCCTGGAGCTGAGACCCTTCCCTGGGAGCCTGTTCAGTGCCCCAGCAGCCTCTGGGGGAAAAACCTTTTCCTCAGATCCCACCCAAACCTGCCCCAACTCAGCTCCAGCCCTTCCCTCCAGTCCTGTCCCTGGGCACCAGAGGGAAGAGGTTCCCACAGCCCCAGCCAGGGACCCGCTCCCAAGGCTGTTCCAGGGCAGCCAGGGCTGACACCAGCTGGGATGCTCGGTTTCCATGGGCTGGACTTTCAGAATGGGATTCCCCAGTTTCGTGCTCCCACTAAAACTGTGACACTGCTCACTGCCCTCCAGCCTCCCACTGAAAGTACAAAAGGCTGGGATAAGAACAATTTAATGGGAACAGAAACAAGATAAGGAGCAAAAAGGAACAGAAACAATATTGATAACAAGCGAGATATTACTAACAATATAAGGGTAAAACTACAAAAACATCAACTGGCTCGTCCCATCCTGCCTGGAAAGGACACCCTTCACTTTGGGAGAGAGATAGAGTCCCTTTCCTAGCCCTGGTAATGACCTGAGATGGGATCAAATACAATGATGGGGCCATGGCCAGATGCTCACGTCCTAAAATCCTATCTCGCATCATTGCCAGGGGCAGGGAAACGGACAGGTGTCCTCCCAGAATGAATGACAGGGAACTGTGGATCAGTAGGGCTCTTCCCAGTGTGCACCTTCTGATGGGGGATGAGGTTGGAGATGCACATGAAGCCCTTCCCAGAGTCAGGGCACTCGCAGGACTTCCCTTACTGGTGACTCCGTTGGTGTCTGGTCAAGGTAGAGCTCTGGGTAAAGCTCTTCCCACACTGGGGACACTCGTAGGGCCTCTCCCCAGTGTGGATGAGCCGGTGCCTGATGAGGTGAGAGTTGCGCCTGAAGCCCTTCCCGCAGTCAGGGCAGCGGAAGGGCCTCTCCTCTCTGTGAATGCGCTGGTGAACGAGGAGATCTGAGCTGGTGTGAAACCTCTTCCCACACTGGGGACATCCATAGGGCCTCTCTCCAGTGTGGATCATTTGGTGGATAATCATTTTGGACCTCCTGTTGAAGCCCTTCCCACATTCCCCACATTTGTACGGACTTTCCTCAGTGTGGATGTTCTGGTGGTGGATCAAGTTGGATCTATTGCTGAAGCCTTTCCTACATTCCCCACACTCATACGGGCTCTCCCCTGTGTGGGTCCTGAGGTGGACATTCAGGTTGGAGCTTTGGCTGAAGCTCATCCCACATTCCCCACACTCATAGGGCCTCTCCCCAGTGTGGGTCCTGAGGTGGACAATCAGCTTGGAGCTGTCTGTGCAGCCCTGCCCACATTCCCCACACATGTAGGGCCATTCCCCAGTGTGGATCCTCTGGTGGCGGATCAGGCTGGAGTTGTTGCTGAAGCTCTTCCCACACTCCAAGCACTCATAGGACTGCTCCCTGTCATGAAGCTGCTCATGGGCCACCAGGTCTGAGCTCTGGCTCGATCTCCGGCGACGTTCCTGGCACACGGTGGGTCTTTCCTCTTCAGAGCAGCCTGGGATGGGTTTGGAGCCCCTTCTCCTGTGGGATCTCTGGGGCTTTTCCTCCCCATTGGAGTCCTGTGCCAGGGAGCCACTCAATACAGCCTGTTCCATGAGGTTATTCCGAGGGGATTTTTCCTCCCTGTTCTCCATGCTCAGCTCCTTGTCTGGGGGAGAAAGAACAAAGAGGAGATGGAATTTCCTCCATGCCAGAGGGAAGGGGAAGGAGATCCCCCCAGGGAATCCCTGTAGGAACAGCACTGGCAGTGGGGTTCTCCTCCAGCCAGGGGCCATGCTGGGATGGGAGATGGGGCAGGAGAGATGGGGAAAAGGGGCAGTGACTTCCTCCTCACCTGCATGGCTGTCCCAGGGCATCTTCCTCTTCCTCACAGCTTCCACCTCCATCTGGCCAAGGTTTGGGGATGGGAAATCCTGGTTTGGGGAAAAACAACAGATGAGCACATTGAGTTTGAAGGTCTGCCTGACCAAGTCCATCTCTAAAAGTCACCTGGAATCTGGGGTCCATATAAACCTCCCAAACACAAAGATTCAGCCCTGAATATGCCTCCAAGGAGGTTCCCATCTCTGGTCTCTCCCCTTTGGTGTTGAGGGGTCCCCTCTGTCCCAGCTGCTGGGGGTCACGCTTGCATTGAGAGCCACCCATCAACTCAGTCCCAGCCCTCCCCAGGCTGCTGGGAGTCCCAGGAATACAAAAAATTCCCCCCTTTTCAATCTCTCCACTTAGGGATGCTGGGGGATTTTTGTGTCCCTGAGGCCCTTTCACCTTTATTCTCTGCTTTGGGATGCAGGGGGTCCAAGGATTCCCCCCTGTCCATCTCCAGGACGTTGAGGCTCCCACAAATCACGGTGTTCCCCCGTCTCTGGGCTCCCCACTTTGGTGTCCTGGGGAACACAGGGCTCTGCTCCTCCAGGTTTCCTCTGCTGGCAGCTGCCACTGGGACCCCCAATGTACCCCCAAGGGGCATTTTCCACTCAACTTTGCAGTCCTTCATTCTCCAAAAATCCCCCCCCAAAAAAAACCCCAACTCAGGGACCTCCCAGAGTATCTGGGTCAATCTCCCTGTCTTGGTTTGGAAAGACAGGTGTCTGCTGAGGAAGGCAGGAGCCTCTCTTGAAATGGAAAAAAAAACACCCTCCTATAATTTTGAAATGAGCATGCTCTCAGGCAAAGATATGGGAATAACAGTTCTTTAGTAAGAAAATTAAACTGAAAATGCAGTAGCAAAAAAAAAGAAATGCTGATAAAGTCAGAATACAACCTGACACCCACTTAGGCAGGGTGTTGGTAGCAGTGCAATCAAATCGTGGCTGCAGTCCTCCTGGAGTCACAGATGTGGTTTTGTTGAAGCAATGATCCTGTGGAAGGGTGCAGTTTTCCTCTGAAGGTCCAGTGCTGGTGTAGATGGATCTGGTGTTCCTCTGGGAATCCAGTGAAAACAGGCTGCTTCTGGTGTGTTAAATCTCAGGTTATATCCAGGTAGGAATGCTTGGCTCCTCCCCCTGGGTGGAGCATCTCACAATGGGATGATGGAATTTGATCAGTGATGCAGTGAGACTCAATGGCCCATTAACAGAAGATATCTCCCTGGAGGGAGTGTGGGTGGTGGAAGAGATAAAGAACACTGCCCCACCTGGTTTGAACAGCTGGCCCATTAACAGAAGATATCCCCCCAGAGTTATGAGAAATGGGTCATGGAACAGTTCTTATTTGGGATCTGCTGTTGGTTTTGTTTTCAAACTGGCACACTGGGGAGAAGTGGGACCATGCTGGGAATGGATGTGAGCAGGTTGGAGTGACTGGTCTGCACTGTGGGCAACTGGGCATGACTGGGACCATTCTGGGAGAGACTGGCATCATACTGGGAGTGACTGGGACTAGACATGGGGAAACGGTGAGCAAGTGGATGAAAGTGGGAGGAACCTGGACCATGCTGGGGGCAAACTGCATCATAATGGGGAAGGACTGGCAGTGACTGGGCTCATAATGGGAGTGCCGAGGAAACTGGAACCACATGGGGGGGGGGGCAACTAGGCTGATACTGGGAGCAGCCACTTCTGTCACTGGGACTTTGAAACCCTATTCTTGGCTACCCCACCTCTCCCAGGCCTACCATTTTCTTTGACTATGGGAGCCCTGGACTCCTATTCCTTCCTTTCTCTGCACCCAGCCCCTCCTTCCCATATCACTGAGGACACTCAGGCCCCCTATTCCCAGCCATCCCGGGTTTTCACACCTTTTAAAGAGATTGAGTACAATGGGGAACCATGGAGCTCCCTTTCCTAACTACAGGGACCCACTTAACCCCACCTATCCCACATCTACCCACCCCCACCCTCCCCTTTTCTTAATCCTGGAACCCCCAAACCCCCTTCCCTGCTCTCCCAGCTCTCCCTGTTCCCCCTTTCCTTCACCCGTGACCCCCCAGACCCCAAATCTCCGTGTCCCCCCAGTTCTCCTCTCCCTGCAGTCCCTGCCCGTGGCGCTGTCGGAGCCCAGCCCGGGGTTCCCCCAGTTCCTGTCCATGGGGTCCCTGGATGGGATCCCCTTCCAGCGCCGCCACAGCCAGCGGGGCCGGGCGGAGCCGCAGCCGCCGGGGATGGAGGCCGGAGCGAGCCGGGATATTGGGATGGCCGGAGCCGGCACAAGGAGCGGCACCGGCACGGGGCCAGCAGGGAGCTGCAGATGCTGCAGGAGCGGCACAGCCAGAGCGCGGCTCAGGGCGGGGAGCCGGGGCTGGGGGATCTGTGGGGCTGCCATGGCACCTGTGGGACTGCAGTGGGGATCCGTGGGGCTGGGCCGGGATCTGGGGCGCTGGGATGTGCATCCATGCGGATCCAAGGGGCTGGGATGAGGCTCTGTGGGTCTCCATCAGACTCTGGGGCTCCGTGGGGCCAGAATGGGGCTCTGTGGGGCTGGGACACAATTCCGTGGGTCTCTGTGGGTCCAATCCCTCCCCAGCTCTCCACACCTGCAGGAGGTTTCCAGCTGTGACCTCCTGTCCCACGGGAGCGTCCGCGGACTTGATCAGTTTAACTTCAACGAGCGAGAATTCCTCTCCTTCCAGCTGGGATCTGGGGCATTCCTGGTGGCCGATGGCGCTGCCCCGGTCACCAAGAGGTGCTGGGAACAGGATGAGATCGAGGCTGAGGAATGAACAAATCCCCTGGGGCACACCTGCCTGGAATGTCTCTGGAAATATGTCAGATATGGGTGGGAAGTGCTGGAGAGTAAAGGTGGGGAGGGTAGAATTCCCATGGGAATGTGGGATTTGGAAATGTGGGATTTGGGAGGGCAAAATTTGGGAACATGGGAATTCCCAGGGGACCTCCATAGATGGTCCCTCTTGCTGTCCCATTCCCATGGGAATTCCCATGTTCCCAAATTTTGCCCTCCCAAATACCACATTTCCAAATCCCCAATTCCCATGGGAATTCTATAGCTGGATCTCACTGCCATCCCATTCCCCGGGGATTCCATGGGCAGATCTCATCCCCATCCCACTGCAATGGAAGCTCCAATCCAGTTCCCCCCCCAACCCATCCTGTGGTTTGCCCTGTGCTTTGCCCTCCCCACCCCCCACAAGAATCCTGAGGGCTCCCCATGACCCACCCAGCCCCCCTAAATTCCTCCTGGGTACCCCCTCACACCCACAGGGATTGTTGGGAGTCCCCCCGTGTCACCTCCCCCAGGACTTTGGGGGTTCCCCTGACCTGTCCGTGCCCCTCCCCCATTTCTGTCCCCCTGTGATGGTGGGGGTGGGGCCGAGTGTTGGTGCCCCCCTGCCTGCAGCAGATGCAGCAGTGAGGGGAGTTCAGGGGGTCCCTGAGCATTTGGGATCCCCTGGGATTTGGGGCGACCCCTCAGGCCCCCAGGATCTCCCTGAACACACTGACACTGCCCGTGCACAGTGAGAAGGGTCAGACCCAGCACGGGGTCCCCAGCTCTGTCACCGGCATGGCCCAGGTACCCCCAAAACCTCATGAGAACCCCCAAATCCCTCAAGACAGCCCAACATCCCCCGGATCCCAAAAACATTTTGGACCCTCCAAGAATGCTCCAAGACTGAAAAAAACCCATACAGAAACCTCAAACCCTCTCAGGACATCAAAATTCCCACAGGACCTCCCAACACCCCCCAGACCCCCTTGAGAAGTTTCATACCTGGCCTATGGTCCCCATTTCCATCACCAGCAGGTACCCAAAACAGCTTTGGGTTTTTGTGTACCTGCTGGTGATGGAAATGGGGACCTAAAGGGGGGTTCCTAATCCCCCACTTTAGGACCCCTGAAAACCCCCTTGGGAACCTCCAAAAACCACCGTGACCCCAAATACTCCCGGGATCTGCAAAACCCTCTCCAGGAACCCTTCATGCATGTTTGCACCCAGCACGGGGTCCACATAACCATCATCAGCATCACCAGGTACCCCTGAACCCTCCTGGGACCTACAAACCCCTCTTGGCACCCCCAAACCTTCTGAGACCCGCAAGACTCCCAAACCCCACCTGGGACACCCAAACACCCCAGGGCTCCATACTGGAATCAACAGGAATGATGTTGCTCATTTAAGGGCAGTTATAGCAGGACCCAACAAGAGCGGGGGCTCTCAAAGCAGCTGTCTTGGTTTTGAAAGACAGTTGTCTGCCAGGGAGAGCCAGAGCTTCCCTTGGAATGGAGAATGTCACCCCCCTCCCCTCCAAATTGTTATAATTTTGCAATTAGGGGTGTTCAAAGATATGGGAATAGGAGTAACAGTTCTTAATAGGAATAAACAACAACAACAATACAACAACAAAACCACCAAAATACAAATGCAGCAGTACAAAGACAAGCAAGCAAGCAAAGCAGAAATCCTGGGAAAAAATCCTGACAGAGTCAGGGAGACGACCTGACACTCTGTTGGTCAGGTGTTGGAAGCAGTCATGTCCTCGATGAGCCTTAATGGCCCATTAGCAGAAGATATCTCCCTGGAGGATGGACAGGAGGTGAAGGAGATAAGAAACACTGCCACACCTGGCTTTAACAGCTGGCCCATTATCAGAAGGCATCTGCCCCCCTCCCCCCTGGAGATAAAGATAAAGAGATAAAGAAATATCTGCTTTTACAACAGATGAAATTGAATACAAATCTCTTGGCTACCCAACCCAAGACACAGTCCCTTCCAGTCGATGCCAGTAGCTCCCAATGTGTCCACATTTTCCTCCCAAAATGGGCCCAGTAGCTTCCAGTAACTCCCAGTCAGGTTCCATTGCAGTCCCAGTGGCTCCCAGGATGATCCCAACAGGACCTGTAGTCACTGCCAGTATGGTTCCAGTCACTCCCATTACAATCCCAGTTTTTCCCAGTCACTCCTAGATACTCCTGGTATTATTCCAGTCATGCCCACAGGGACTCCCTTTCAGTCCCAGTGTGGTTCCAGTCACAGCTAGCACCTTTCCAGTCATTCCCAGTCTGATTCCAGTATGATCCCAGTCACTCTCAAATGCACCCAGAACTATTCCAGTCACTCCCAGTATGAATCCAGTCAGTTCCAGTAGGATCCAAGTTTGACCCCAGCATAAGCACAGCTGCTCCCATTATAATCCAGCATGGTTCCAGTTCCCCCCACTGTGGTTTCAGTCTCTCCCAGTGTATCCCAGTTGTTCTCAGTCACTCCAAGTTGCCCTGAGTTGCTTCCAGCCTGATCCCAGTTGCTCTCAGCCACTCACAGTCATCCTCAGTGCCGTTCCAGTTGCTGCCAGTATAGTCCCAGTCCCCCCAGCATGGGCCCAGCCTTTCCCACTGTGATCCCAGTAGGATCCGAGTTGTCCCCAGCATGGTTCCAATTGCTCCTTGTTCCTCCCAGTGTGTTTCCAGTTGCTCCCAGTTGCCCCTGGTCTAGTCCCAGTCACTCCATAGATGATCCCAGTGCCTCTGTGCACAGTCCCAGTCATGCCCAGTTGCCCACAGTGTAGACCAGTCACTCCAACCTGCTCACAGCAGTTCCCAGCATGGTCCCACTTCTCCCCAGTGTGCCAGTTTGAAAACAAAACCAACAGGAGATCCCAAGTAAGAACTGTTCCATGACCCATTTCTCATAACTCTGGGGGGATATCTTCTGTTAATGGGCCAGCTGTTCAAACCAGGTGGGGCAGTGTTCTTTATCTCTTCCACCACCCACACTCCCTCCAGGGAGATATCTTCTGTTAATGGGACATTGAGTCTCACTGCATCACTGACCAAATTCCATCATCCCATTGTGAGATGCTCCACCCAGGGGGAGGAGCCAAGCCTTCCTACCTGGATATAACCTGAGATTTCACACACCAGAAGCAGCCTGTTTCCACTGGATTCCCAGAGGAACACCAGACCCATCTACACCAGCACTGGACCTTCAGAGGAAAACTACACCCTTCTACAGGATCATTGCTTCAACAAAACCACATCTGTGACTCCAGGAGGACTGCAGCCACGATTTGATTGCACTGCTACCAACACCCTGCCTAACCAGGTAGAAGGTTGTATTCTGACTTTGTCCATTTATTTTTTTTTTACTACTGCATCTTTAGTTTAATTTTCCTACTAAAAAACCTAGTTTTCCTATTTCCATATCTTTGCCTGAAAGCCCATTAATTTCAAAATTATAATCCAGAGGGAGGGGGTTTATATTTTCCATTTCAAGGGATGCTCCTGCCTTCCTTAGCAGACATCTGTCTTTCCAAACCAAAACAGGGAGCTTGGTTCAGATAACTTGAGGGGTCCCTGAGTTGGGGTTTTTTGGGGGGGATATTTGGTGGATGAAGAACTTCAAAACTGAGTGGAAAATGCCACTTGGGGGGACCTTGGGGGTCCCTGTGGCAGCTGCCAGCAGAGGCAGCCTGGAGGAGCAGAGCCCTGTGTCCCCCAGGACCCCAAAGTGGGGAGCCCAGAGAGGGGGGAGCGCCGTGATTCACGGCACCCTCAACAGCCTGGAGAGGGTCAGGGGGGACTCCTTGGACCCCCTGCACCCTGAAGCAGAGAAAAAGGGGAGAAGGGACCCCTGGGACCCCAAAATCCCCCTGCATCCCTAAGTGGGAAGATGGAAAAGGGGGAACTTTTTGTATTCCTGGACTCCCAGCAGCCTGGGGAGGGCTGGGACTGAGTAGATGGGCGACCCTCAAGACAAGCGTGACCCCCAGCAGATGGGACAGGTTAGATACTTGAACACCAAAGGGGAGAGACCAGGGATGGGAAATTCCTTGGGGGCATTTGCATGGCTGAATCTTGGTGTTTGAGAGGTTTATATGGACCCCAGATGTCTGGTGGCTTCTAGAGATGGACTTGGGCAGAGGAACATTTAAACTCAATGTGCTTATCCCTTGTTTTTCCCCAAACCAGGATTTCCCATTCCAAAACCTTGACCAGATGGAGAAGGAAACTGTAAGGAAGAGGAAGATGCCCCAGTACAGCCAGGCAGGTGAGGAGGAGGTCACAGCCCCTTTCCCCCTCTCTCCTGCTCCATCTCCCAGCCCAGCATGGCCCTCAGCTGCAGGAGAACCCCACTGCCAACGCTGTCCTGCTGGGGATGCATTGGGTGGATCTCCTTCCCCTTCCCTCTGGCACAGAGGCAAATTCCATCCTCTCCTTATCCTTCCTCCCCCAGACAAAGAGCTGAGGTCAGAGACCATAGAGGACAAATCTCTGTGGCAGAACTTTGTGGAAGAGGCTGTTTTGAGTAGTTCCATATTGCAGGATTTCAATGGGGAGGAAAAGCCACGGACATCCTGCATGAGGAGGGGCTCCAAACCCATCCCAGGCTGCTCTCAGGAGAAAAGACCCACCCTGTGCCAGGAAGGTGGACAGAGCTTCAGCCGTGGCTCTGAGTTGGTGGTCCCTGAGCAGCCTCACGATGGGGAGAAGTCTTACAAGTGCTTGGAGTGTGGCAAGAGCTTCAACCGGAGGAACACCCTGATCCATCACCAGATGATCCACACCAAGGAGAGGCCCTTCGGGTGTTGGGACTGTGGGAAGAGGTTTCAGACCAGCTCCCACCTCGTGACCCACGAATGCATCCACACTGGGGAGAGGCCCTACGAGTGTCCCCAGTGTGGGAAGAGGTTTCACACCAGGTCCAATCTCCTCAAGCACGAGCGCATTCACACAGAGGAGAGGCCCTTCCACTGCCCCGACTGTGGGAAGGGCTTCAAGCAGAACTCCCACCTCATCAGGCACCGGCGCATCCACACTGGGGAAAGGCCCTACGAGTGTCCCCAGTGTGGGAAGAGCTTCAGCCGGCGCTCCCACCTGATCTGCCACCAGAGGATCCACACCAGGGAACAGCCCTACAGGTGTGAGCAATGTGGGAAGAGCTTCAGCCGACGCTCCCACTTGATCCGCCACCAGAGGATCCACAACAGGCAATGGCCCTACAAGTGTCCCGAGGGTGGGAAGAAGTTTCAGACCAGCTCAGATGTCCTTGAACACCAGCAGATTCACACAGAGGAGAGCCCCCTCCCGCTGCCCCCACTGTAGGATGGGCTTCAAGCACAACTCTCACCTCTACACTCACCAGTGCATCTGCACTGGGGAGAGGCCTACAAGTGTGGGGAATGAGGGATGAGCTTCAGCAGAAGCTCCCACCTGATCTGCCACTGGAGGATCCAAACCAGGGAATGGCCTCACGAGTGTCCCGCTTGTGGGAAGAGCTTGTCCTGGAGCTCTCCCTTTAACAGACACCAACAGAGCCACCAGTAAGGGAAGCCCTGTGAGTGCCCTGACTGTGGGAAAAGCTTCCTGCACTGCTCCAAGATCATCCTGCTTCAGAGGACCCACATTGGGCAGAGACCTGATGACCCAAATTCCCAGTGATCTGTGTTGGGAAGACACTGGGCTGGTGGTCTTTTGGGTTAGTGTTCCCTAATATTCTTTTGATTCATCTTTATCCCTTTAAAACAGACAAAGTTGGGGTAAAAATCAAGACATTCATCAATGGCATCCAAAGCCTCACTTTTTTACTAGTGTTTAGAGGGAATATGGGATTCAGGAGATACTTGGGACAATTTGGGGGTTGAGGGGGTATTTGGCGTAGTTTTCTCCATTTCTTGGCTCTCAAAGAGGCAAGAGGATTCAATCTGTCACCTCAAACACACTCAATGCCACTGAAAACTATTCAATCCCACCCCAAAATGAGTAAATTCTCAGTCCCTTAGGGTGGAATGGGGTTGGAAGGGGATTGGGTGAAGTGGGATGCAAATCAGGAGGGGTGCGATGGGCATTGGGAGGGGTGAAATGGGGGAAATTCTGCTTGGAAGGGGGTGTTGATGTCATACAGGGCTAGGGATTGGGGAGGTGGGGGAGGTAGGGTGACGTCTGGAATGAGACAGCCAAAGTCTGGGGATGATGAAAGGAGGAGGAGCGCACTACTGAGTGATTTTTTGGATATTCCACATTCCTGAAGAGATTTAGGGGTATCCCACGTCTCTGAGGCGGTTTTGGGGCACTCCCCAACTCTTCTGGTGGTTCCTGAGAGCAGCTCCATGGAGCCCCATTGCCAGGGGTGGTTACCCTGGCATGACCTCAGAGCTGCAGCCAGAGTCCGTTGCCTCAGTGCTGGAGAGCAGAGAAATGATGAATGGCCCAGACATCTGCAGTGTGTGTTTGGGGGCAGGGCAAGTTCTGCGTAGGTGGGGCAGCCACTGCTTCAGCCCCAGTCACTGCAGCCTCTGGTCCAGCCCCAAAGTGGCTGTCAAGCCCCTGGCTCCCGAAAAACCCCACCTGTGAGAGGGACCAGAGCAGGTGAGGCTGTGACATGGGTGTGACACTGACACGTCCCACAGCCCCCGGAGCTCACAGCAGCTGAGATGGCGCTGGATCCAAGGGTGACTGTGGATCTCTCTCCCCTCTCTCTCTTCTCCTGACTTTCTCCTCTCAAAAATCTGGAGAACTGGAAGTTCGTCAGGCTACAGTTTTTCTACAGTGCTTGTGAAGAGATTACTGTAATGCCATGTTGTTTAAGATTTCCCAAGTACCTTATTCTCTGAAGTTTGCAACTCAAATTTCTTCTCCACCCTCCTGAGAAGTTTGCTGTTTTCTCTTATGTGCCCCCGAGGGGATTGAGGTACCTCAAGTCTTTTTCCAACACCAGCCAAGGGAGCGTGGGGCACAGCAGCAGGAACTGCAATGCTGAGGAGG